>KZ538213.1:39403-92826 GCA_000934665.2 Catajapyx aquilonaris | reverse complement strand
CCCCCAGCAGCAGCATCCAGCAGGCGACGCTCCAGCAGAAAACGCTTCGGTAGGCAGAAATTCAGACTTTTAGGATGTGTATTGTGGAGTGCAGGACACCCACCACCACCACCACCATTCCTTCCTTTCCTTTTCCTTCTCTCCTCCACCCCCTTCCCCTTTGAAACTCGGAAAACAAACAGGGTCAACTCCACTTGTGGACTCAGTCAAATTCAAACAAAATCACTGCTAGTGACAGTGCAAAGTAGATTTTCTGCCCCTGAGCGCTGTCGTCGTCTGCTGCCCCTTTTTTTCTCCAGCTATCCAAGTGGAGGATGAAAGGTGCTTCAAGGCTGCCTTATATGGCCATTGTTACTTAGAGTTATTAGCTGCATCATCCCTCCGATGTTGATGACTGAAGTGCCCCCTAAAACCTAACGCAATTATTACGAAACGCCCAGATAGAAAATTCCCTCCGTTCAAACTCAGGATCACAGATCTCGATGGCTTTGAATCTGACATTGAGCAGCTGATGATGTAGGCTATAGCTAAATGGTGATAATTTTGTAGATATCAAAGTGCTTCATATTAAAACCGCTATAACAGATAAGAGGAACCTCCTTGGTTTTGTGATTAAAATATTAGTGATAAATTAGAATTAATGAGAAATTGCGCACTCATTAACCTGTATTTGCTCAAGGGTGTACACATGCAGAATTTATGTCTATTACAGCTAAAAGAATGCTTCAATAAAGACATAGCTTTACTTGTAATCTAGATTTGTTGCAATGGATATGATGCAAATTTTTTGTGGTACAGTAGCCCTACTGTTATATTAGATAGATTAAGTCATTTACTGTTATTTTAGTGATGTAAATTATTTATATGATTTAATTCATAGTATGTATTATTTTGAGGTTATTAGTATTTACTGCACCAATCAGTAGGTATACATTAAATGCTCGACATATCATTATGAAAAGAGGGAATTTATATTTGTACAAATTGGCAAATACCATGGTATGATACACACATTATTGTAATAATATTTGTGGTAAATACTGATTTTTAAATGTCGAGCATGGTATAGGCGGTGTATTTTTTTTTGTCAAAAAAGCCACTGAAAAACCGGTTGCTGATTTGTTTATCATTTCCGGAACAGAGTGAAAATCGCATTGATGTGCACAGTAGTTTCATCGTACTTTATGCAGTATAAATATTCTGCTCCAACAGTGAAAATAATCAAGTTTTCTCAGGAAGAATCGGATAACATATTTTTGGTCATAACACCGATCTGTAAAATCACAACTAATATAATTGCAGTACTTTGCATTCAGGTGCACGTACGCGTATATAATTATGAAGACCTGCTGAAACACAGAGCAATCCGAGTGACATTTAGATCAAAATTTCATAAATCCTACTTTCTAATGAGCAGGTAATTTCTCTGATTAAGCAATTACTGCTCCCTATACAGAAAATGATTGGATCTTCAAACTTGCATCGTCGGGACTGATTTTCCACATGTCAGATCTATACAAACTGTATAAACTACGCGATTTCTAGAAAACCCTTATTTTTATGCTGTCCCATCATGCATGAAACATTTGCCTTGTTATAGTGACACGCGCTAACAAAATTGGAAGAAAAAAAAATTCAGCATTTCACATGGAGGCGGACCAAGCAAAAAAAAAGGGCGGAATATTTGATAAGAAAGCCGCCATTAATCTTAATGTGTAAGCACATCAGTTGGCTTTTCCTAGGTGAGAGAGTCGGCAGGGGGTCCAATGTCCTCCAGCTCTTACTAGAGAGAAACCCTCCCCCCCACCCCTTCCCAAACTCCACCATTCCCACCCTCCCTCTTCTCCTCTCCCCCCTCCCCTCTGCTCCATCCTACTCCACTCCCCTCACGATAAATGGAGTATTGATTTACGCAAGACAAACGACCAATGGCACACTAAGGCCCCCGCCAAATACCCATCCGATTGATCGTGGGACGAGAACCAGAAAGTGCGCCAAGTGAAGGCTGGGAATTGGTGGGGGGGGGGGGGGGGGAATCTCTTCGATCCTGCCTAATTTTGGGGAGGGGCAACCATAACTACGCTAATAGGACGCCAAAATATTGCTATCAGCAGGTAATGACAATTTTGGTTATAGTAGTCACCACTATGAGTGTTTGCAAAAAAACGTTTCATCCTATACCCAGTTGTATGAAATCAATGTTATAAATAACTATAGCTTGGCTTGTACTTGAAATAAAAACGATTACATCTGACAGGCTGATAGACTTAACAATTCTCTTTTATTTATTGGATATATTTATATACTCAAAAAGTACAGTTTAGGTATTTTCCCTCAATCAGGGGCACGCAAGACATCAGTGTGCCAAAGTTTCAGCACTCCCAGTACTTCGACAGTGACCTGAGTAGCCCAACATATACAGACAAACTTTCTGCTTTATACAGTATAAAGAGATTTTCTGAATATTATAAGTTTTCTCCTTTTGGTTTTACTTTTGCCTGAAAACTGTAACAATAGCAGTGTGCATTGTAATAACTAGTAATCTTACCCAACATTAAATCCAATGGGAATTATTAAAGCTTCAGATGATTAAGGAATATATTAAATACCGGTAAGTCATTCCGAGACAAAACACAGGAATAAGTGGCACAAAATTCCGTGGGGGCGACCTCGCGAATACTGTTAAACCAGTACAGATTGCAACATTAGCCTAGGTCTCAGTTCCTTAAAACTCGGCCAAACTCCCAAACTCGTTAGCCTCCCCCCCCCCCCTTTTTTTTACCCCTNAAAACTCGGCCAAACTCCCAAACTCGTTAGCCTCCCCCCCCCCCTTTTTTTTACCCCTCCTCCTCATTATCCCTTGCCACCTAGTTTTACGAGTAAATTATGTCCCGAGCAATTTTTACAGCCTCATCGTCCGGGTGGGTTTATTTTGTGCTTCTTCCGTACATCATCGACTTCCCGTTTGAACGACACGGGAAATTACCATCGGAAGANGGGGGGGGGGAGGAGAACCACTGAGAGAGAAAGAGGATGGAGCAGAAAAAGTTTGAAAACTTTATAGAAATGGTGGCACTCATGTATCATTTTTGCGGCACCATGGGTTGAAACTTTACTTTTTTTTTGCAGTCCCTAGATCATTACTTACTAATGGATCTTTATATATATAAAAAAACGGGCAATGACGCTCTGCAGTTTCTTTTTATCGGAGAGTTATAGATTTGTCATTATAGAAACAGTAGCACTTCATCGGCTAGCTAATTATTGTCATCGATAAAGAAAAAAGTATGACTGGTTGGAAAAATGTTACCATTCTACATTCAACATGATTTTTTTTTCACTGAGAACATTTTTTCTGTGATTATTATCAGATATTACAGTTGACTCCGGATATAACAGACTGCAAGAGACCGCGAAAAACGTATGTTATAACCCCAAATCTGTTATAGCCAAATCGCCACTTTTGCAACGAATACACAAGTTCTATGCTTATAATGCACACTACTGCATTTATTAATAAAACTATCCACAAAAATGCAAATTAGTCCACCCTTGATTTGGCAGGACCAAGACAAATCCGCAATTTTCTTCTGTAGTCTCCTTTTTGCCAAATATAGCTACTAGGAAAAGGTATTATTTTGAGTACCTTAAGTGACAGATGCAAAAATATCTCCCCGCATTCTCTGCCTTCCTTCTAAGTGGGAACGGAAGTTTAATAGTGAAAAACAGCATATTTTCCAGGGCCAAGGAGGGGTCTCTTACACCCGAGGTGAGCCTGTTATTTCGGGAGTGAAAATACACAGGGTCTTATGGGACCGGAGTCCGTTATAACCGAGGCCGTCATATCTGGAGTCAACTGTATTAATTACATTAATATTTTGATAAGATTATATATAAATTATCACCTCCAGATTCGCTAATGGCATATCCATCCCCAATACTTTGCTCCCTAGACTCTCTACCAAGGGAACTCCGGCTGACGAATTAATCAGACATAGCCAGCAAACAATTTGTGTCAGTTTCCACGTAGCTGAACATCACCCCTCCAGACATTTTCACCTGCTAGCCGCATTCTCCAACAAATTCCTCCGCATCCCAACCAGATGTCTCTGCTCATCGGAAGCCGGCTCTTTTGATCTCCAACTCCAACCACCCCCCGGTCCTCCACCACCACCTCCTCTAAAACCTTCCCCAGTTTCCAACCGTCCTCTGCCATCTGTGGGCTCGAATTCGCAACCCACGTCCCTTCAACCCCACCCCGGCTTTTCGGGGGTTCGATCAATCCGGGGACCAAAATCCCCCCCTACCCACCACCCTCAACCTCACCCCAACCCAAAACCCTGTGCACTTGTACTCTCTCTCTGAGAGACCAGATGCTGATCGATCACATGACACTTTTCGAAATACAAGTCGACGCGAGGCCTAAACTTCTTTTTTTTCACCCCCCTTCGCTGTCCTCTCCAAACAAGAGTGATTTTTCCGCGTGTCCACTACAGTCTCTGGGTGTCATTATCTAATTGAGCTAGGACAGCAAGGAAAGTCGTGACATCAGCAGGAAAAGAGATTGGTCGACTTCTTTTTCTTTCTTTCTTTCTTTCTTTCTTTTTCAAAACCTGGCAACTCTTGAACGCCCATCGTCTCTTCAAACATGGGGGCTCGACACACTCGGAATGAATATTACGGAGGGTGCCAACAGTGCAGAGCTTAAAACCAGTTCCATTGCAAAACCCTGCAGCCTGCTCGACGCTCCTGCTGTGCTTCTAATATTTAGCACATCCTCCCCAGAAATATCTCCAACTATGAAATATTCACACACAGGCCTGGCTCACTTTCACAGGGATGGCATAACACTACCCCCCTTGAATCTCTTGTGCTATTGCATCATGGAGAGACGATCAGCACTAATGTTGCAACACTGCGCACTCTCGGAATTATTTTGAGTGGTTCTATTTTATCGTGCACTTCTGTTGAGTGATTTTTTAACTTACTGATTCAATTATTAGAGTGAAAGTAACATTTGTGATTTTTCTTTTGAAAAATGGCATTGTCAGTGATATTTTATATAAAGTCGAATGTCCACTGTGCAGTGCTTGGACGTATGTCGCAACTTATTTACCGGCCGATTTCATCAACTCATCTCAATTCAGCTCCGGTTCGGTCTCCGCCACCCAAAAAACGCGCTGCAGAGCATAGTAAAGGCTTCACAATCCGGAAGTGAGAGAAGAGAAAAATCGTCTCCTGCTTCTCAGGCTACGGAATTGATTCAACTTCTCCGCAAAAAAAACACCTCCCCCTTGTATTTTTTGTCATTCCTCCTTGCCACCCCCTCGTTCCCTCCAAGAAGAAGAAAAAAAAAATATATATATAAAAGAGCAAGTCTCTTCAGCGATAACAACATTGCTGCCTTTTGTAGCCTCCATGGCACTTGGAGTTGACACTCGGCCCTAACTGGACTGGCTGGATCCGTTTCAAAAGCGACGACCAGCGGAATAAGCGCCCTGCACCAATAACACCACCGGGCAATGTCCTCAAAACTGGGCGCCTAGATTCCCCACTATGCAATAATTCGTGCTCAACTGCCACTAACCATGGGGCCTTTACAACTTCATTTCCACTGAGTAAGAAAACAAAAGCGGAGGGTTGTCCTCTTCAAAATTACGTCAACTGCTGTACATGCTCAAGAGGCGTAGGTGTCAGCAAGACACAGAAGAATATTACCCTTGAATGTACTTGCTGCACTTTACCTATATACTGAATTGCGGACTTGTCGGTCCACATCCCGAATGAAAAACTCTCTCCCCTTTAATGCAAACCGATAATTACGGCATAAAACACACGTTATGTGTACTTCTCATTGCGGGATGTTTAACATGGCTCAAATTGAACCTACAGATCAATCACATTTATAAATACCCCTGGTCAAATGGGAGGGGAGCAAGATCCACTCAATGAAAATCCCTGCGTGTGTCATTATCGGGCGACAATTTTAACCATTCACGTAATTTCCCACATGTTTGTCATTTTAAGTTGCAGTCTTGATTATCCCTCACCCTCCAGCACACTTTTTAACCCCCCCCCCTCTCCATTTTCTATCACGTATGAATAACCGCTCCCAGGCTCTACACACGCTCATAATATTGATCCCGAGCCATTGTCAGCTTGTGCCCCAATATTATACACTCCACGACATGTAGTGGCTGTGACATCACCGGGTAGTCCTTGCAGCTCTGCGATAACTTTATAAGCAAACAAAGTGTGTACGAGGGGAAGAGTCCAGCGCTACGAGCAATTTAAACTCATGAGCAAAATTATGGCCGCCATACGTTGCATGCAGCATATGTTGTAATGGTGTATGATCTTTTACCTTTCTCCGGCCGCAACATAGCATGGTGGTGCGCACAACGTGTCTCAGCTTGGCACGAAGACGGCGGCGTCCAGGGGCAGACAGCATGGATGCATCCGCCACACCACGGCATCACCAAAACCTGCAAAACAATCAGAAAATTTTGTATACAAAATGGCAGGTATCCATATACCCCACATACAATTAAGTACCATAGCTTTTACTTTCCCCATTCAATTTAGAGGACAGAGACGCCCTGGTGGACTTTGTCCGCTCAGTGACTCATCACCAACGTGCATGTAGTACTACTTTCTTCCTGAGAGTGTGCCTATGCGTCAACTGGTAATGGCATACTACGTCCAAATTGGGAAATGGGCCAAAGTTTGGCAACGGGTCCACCACTAGTTAGCAATAAACAAAAGTTCAGCTCACTCTTCATGCTCGCTTATGCAACCGAACTTGCACAATTTTTCACCCCTCCAAAAAAAGTATCGTTTTGAATCACTCAGTAGTATTTTCCTGGCTCCTTTTTCCCTTTCCTGGGGACATAAAAAAAAGGCCGGGTCCCGTATCCCATCGGCCAAAGTGCCAAGTTAGCAAACCCCCGCCGGCTCTTATCGTTTCTCCTGCACTTGCTAGATGTCAGGCCCGTGCTCCGAAAGAGAGAGAGACGCGAGCACCTATGACTCATGCCAGGGAAATAGCTCAATACCTATCCATTGCACCGAGCACTCTCCTGGAGGAAAGGTGTGCGGCACTTGGCCCGATTCAAGGGCGTGGTCATTACACGGGAGTCATATAGTTAACACTTTGCTCTTAATCCAAGTGTGCGAGCCATTTGGAGACCAGATTTTCACAAGAGATTTTGCACACACAAACTCTTGGCACTCAGGCGCGTTCTCAAAATGGACTCCCCAGAACTAATGGCGACAACTTTGCTTTCTGTGCGAAGAAAAGAGGAAATCCGTGTAGAAATGCTCCTTGGGTGAGATGGGGCCCATTCGTCAATGAAACTTTTTTGGGGTGGGGGGTGGGGAGGGGGGGTTATTCTTAAGGGGATGTGTACACACAATGGCAGGTGAGATGGAGGCTGGAGAAGAAGCTTCACAATGGATCCACCTGGCAGCCATTGTTGGAAGGAACACTAGGGCCTTTTCCTCCGAATAATTTGAAGCGATTCCTATAGTAATCCTTTTCAGTGTGGGGGATGGGGGAAGGGAAAAGCGATAAGCTGCGAACTTCACAAGCCCTGATCTCGACTCTTCAGTGTAAACTTTGGAACTTTCGTTTCACTTTCTTCAGGAAGCCTTGCTATTATCCCCCTTTGTGTACTGCGACCCGTTCAAACCAGATTACTCTCCATCAAAAGCACGCCGTTCTTGGTCAGGAGGAGAGACCGATCTGTTAAATGCTTTTTTTTCTTCCAGTCTACCAAAAATAGAGAAAGGCTCTGGATGAAGCTTCCTAACATCCATTTTTTTTGCTCCTTTCCCACGTCAATAAGTTCATCGATCTCCAGATCGTCAAAACATTGCCTCTAGAGTCGTAGTCCAACTGAATGGAGGCTGCAGATCATTTACCAAATATTGACCAGCTCATATTACGCAATTGCAGTACATATTGATGTTAATAATTTTATAGCATGTACTGTTCTGTTATGTAATAAACTTGTACACAAACAATATTGATGGGCGATTGGTTGTCGCTTGAAGGTATTATACAGTATAGAGGGTGGATCCGAGTATGGGGTGTGAGAGGAGGGGTGGAAAAGATGGGGGGCGGGGGTGATCCATAGCACTTGGGTTCCGTAAAGGGGGCTGTGGGGTCCCATTTGCATTCCCAGCGTCACTTGGGGGGTAATTCCTTGTGCCAACAGGAACGAGAAATGGAAGGAAGAGCTGGCCCCGTCGCCATGTTTCATCTCTTCTTTGCTTCCTTTGCCACCGCCCGCGCTTTTCCAACTCCCACTGCGGTTTGTAATTGAATTAGCTCTGCCTCATTTTCTAATTCCAACGCGACTTTCAAATACTACGTGCGACTCGGAAGGTAAATTTTCCCAGGACCCATCCCCCCCCCCCCCCGCCCACCAAAAACCAGACGATTTATGACACTGATGGTGTCCTCTCTGCCAGACCAATTGTCTCTTATTCCGCTTGCATCTCCCGCCATAACTTCCTATTGCAGGGTGAGGTAATATTTCATTTTCTGCGGGCATGCAAACTAAGCGCAGGTTACTTGCTTACATGACTTTTGTCTAATCAAAACTGTAATACATGCTGAGGTTGACACCACTAATTTATTTAGAGTTTAACTCAGCAAGAGCGACTTGCTAAACATAACTTTTAAAAATCTACACTACTTCTGGAAGAAATAATTTCAGTGTATCAAATATTTAGTTATGAGAACATTGCAGTGTCGATTCAATTTTTTGAACAATGATAACCCGAATAATAATCAGTTTATACAGCAAGTAATGTAGCAATGGACCTCCTGAGGGCAACTTATTGGTATAAACAAAGCAAAAATAATTTATAAAGAAAGCTACACTTTTGGGCAACCCTACTTAGCGTATATATAGTAAAAAGTGGATATTTTATGCATTAGCACATAGTCAAAATATTTGGCTGAGGAGGATTGGAGGGTTGCGATGGGATTAATAAAGGGAAGCTATTAATTAGCAAAATTACATTACCGGGTCGCTTTTTCTCTCCAGATGAAAATGCTGCCTCCCCCCTCCCACCCTCAGCAGCCCGATCCCGCCCTCAAAATTGATCGCGTAATTAAAAGATTTTGAACGTAAAAATATTCCGGAGAATACTGAAAAACCGGAACCTCCTGTCGAATGAAATGGAAGATTCTTTCATCGGGTCTAGGCAAAAAATATATATATTCATTTAAGGTTATTGAATGTTAGGAAAAAAATATCAGTCTACATGGCATGATCGTAATGAAATAATAGTGACGATAAGCTTTAGTAAGAGATGATGGCACTGTATTGATCTTGCTAGTTAAAATGTGTGGTTTTCCGCTCATTTCCTGCAGATAACAGTGTAGAATTTTGCAGCCTAGCTCAATGCATAAGTTTAATTTAAATTAATATGCCTCTGCCTCATTATTGGTGTTGTATGTTATAATTTGAGGCTGCTTTAATTGAATAATACCTCCTTGAATTAGGTGGTGATGTCATTTAAAAACACCTTTTATAATGTATTCTCCGTTTCCTCCTCATACAGTTATAATCTCAAGAATTTCTCCAGAAACTTTTTCATCCGCAAAATTGCTCCTCGTTATAATTTCAAATGAGTCACAACTTCTCCCATTGCCTTTTTTTATACCGTTGATGCTCCATTTCTTAACAACATCCATTCTAATTGGCACCGCACTGTAGCTAAATCCCCCTGCACAGCAATACTCCAGAGGCATATTATGAACCCAGCCTCAATGTACTGCAATTTCAATTTTGAAAACTGAAAAAAACACTCCTCCTCATTAGCCTATACATGCCAACCAATTCCGGATGCTGGGCTTACAACAAAAATCATACGCTCTAATTACACAATAGTTGACACCACCCAAAGCGCATGCTGTAAGGATATTTTACACAAACCGGTCGTTTAAAAATTCCAGTGGTTAATCCAGCCCTATACAGATCTTACCCGATGCATTTGTCACATCTTCATTACAGAATCCAATTTATTTGATAGCAAATCCCAAGTTCGCACTCTTAGGGAGAGCCCCTATAACGAGGCCAAATTGTTTACGCCCTTTCTGCTTAAAGGTTAGGGCGAAGCTTTAATGCCGTCTTGCGATATTAACTGGGGGGTCCCAATTAGTGACCGCCCGTCCCCGGACTTTACGACCTCTGATTAAGTTTTGATACTGATCGACCAGGATCATCATTTTTTGGAGCCACAAAAACTCCGGAGATATGGCGGACGTGAATAGGTTGAATTACACACGACCCACTTTTCCATCATGGCTGATTTAGTACTGCGGATATACCCTGGAATGAAAAAAAAACCAGCCTTGGAAATACACCAAACAAAAATGATTTAAAAAACTCTGCCAGATTTTTTTTTTTTAAAGTTAAGACTGGTCCAAGTGTGCTGAATTAATCTGGAAGTTGCAGCCGTACTACTTCGCTTGAGTGATTATTATCAATGCAATGGCTGAGAAAGCAAGTCTTTGATTTTAATCCCAATGGAAAAGGGGGGGGGGAGGCTGCTGGAAGGAAGAGTCTTCCTCTGATAGATACGCAAAGCCAAACCGGCATTCATTACGAGGTCTAATGGCCTTCGATTTTTCCTGCTCACTCATGCCTCTATACTCTACTACGGGTTTCCGTGCACTATAATTCACTAGACTCCGCTCATCAACATATTTGTGAGACTTTTAGAGAGGTGAAAATTAGCGTCGTGCATGCAGAGATGTACTGGATGGTTCGAAAAACAGTGACAGAAAGCTATTTGGTATTATTTTATTCAACGCAGTTATAATTTGAGCAGATTTGAGTACCTTTTAACAGTGTAAATAAGCGTATGTTCTTCATGCTCGCAGATGCTCGTTAACATTTCATCTGACTTTTTGAACCCAATGCAAAAAAAACAGGCCGTTGAACCCTGGTCTAAAAGCTAGTCCGCTGGTTGTCCATTAGATTAAAAACTTGTGCAAATGGTGCAGCACCGATACAGTACTAAGCAATTAGCAGCCCCTGAAAGGCAGACCGAATCATTTCAACGGTTGAAACAAGCCCAGAGTCCACTCGACATAATCTGTCACAGACATGTGTACAAACATGTCGTGTAATGGAGAACCACTTTAGCCGGTGTACTTCAAAAGCCTTTCCAATGAAAATAACATTAGAGCTGATTCCAATTGCGGGGTCCCTCTCAAGTCACTAAAGAGTGTGCTCTGTTCTCACTCAGTATAGTCACCTTAAGCGATATTTCATAGAGACCGAAAGTATAGTTTCTTTCAAATTCAATGCCAAGTGAGTTCAGTCACCCGACGCTAGCCCAAAAAAAAAACTTTGAAATAATAAAACCCCCCCTCTTCCTTTTCCACCGGTTATGCCACGGTCCTTATTGATTTGGGATAGGGTGGAATGGGGCATGGAGGAAGAAGGGGGGGGGGGGTCTTGAAGTCCCATGGTGGTGAGCAGGCGCTGGGTCTAAGCAGTTGGAAGCCGCTCAAGAGATACTTAGCTTTCTAATCCTGAAGGATCTTCCCAAGGAAAAGGGGGGGGGGAAGGGAGAGGAGGAAGACCCTTACTGGCATTCCCAGAAGTCTAATGGCTGCCTTGAAACAAGACCACCTCGTCTATGTCCTGAGAGGATGGTACACCTCTTAGGTGTCACTATAATTATGCAATTGGTCATATTACCTATCACTAAGTTTGCACCTTTTCATCCCGACGGTGTTCACTATATTTTTTTAAAAAAATCAATTTGCTTAAAAGCCGCCTGTGCTGCTGTATTTCTTGCTCATACTCCCATGTCAAACTTCCCTTCCTTTAGGTGCCTCAAGTTAAGAAAGTTTCCACGTACAGCTACTGTACTTTCACTGACAAACTACAGTCAGTTGCTACACCAAAAGTTAAGTCCTCGATTATTTAACATTCCCGTTATAATTTACTATGGCTTCTTTTAGATTGCAAGAGGGCAGAACTAAACAGTATGATCCTGTACATGTACCGAGTGAGTCAGAATGCAGGTCAAGTCAAGTTTCATGGCTCCCATCTAAATGATTCGCTTCGTTCACAACTTCTGAGTGCCTTAAATGAAGACAACAGCATCGGGAATGGGCCTTCTCCTGGAGCACTTCCCAACTCCTTCAAAATTATATCCTGACACATAACTGTCTTTTCTCGAATGGAAAACTTCATCGGAAAGCCAAGGCTGTCAAGGAAGTACTTTAAGTGCATTCATCAGGGCTGCGAATTATCTGAAATTTTGTCTTAATTAATCCAAGCCCATCCCACCATCGATTACGACCTCAGGGGAGAGACTTCGCGAGACTTTGCCAATACTATACGGCACAAATCGACATGCCAAAAATATTTCAGCTCCGGTGCAGCGTATTAAGGGCTTCACTGTAATGCATGTCATAAAGACCGAAATGATAAGACAGTACTCCTATGCGAAAGGCATATTACTTTCCCGGGTGAGCGCATATGTGTCACGCGGAAAGATGTAAGTCGCCAAGAAAATCACAGCCGCGCGACTGCAAAATGTCTCTTATATTGCTCATAACGGCTGGGTGATGAAAAGCGGAAGTGCATTTTTATCATTTTAGATACCTTTATACGGCCTGTATAAAAACCCAGTAACACCACATTGTCAGCAGACAGAGCCAGACTCCCACAGTTGAAGCAACTCCCCAGCATCTCCCAAGAGCTAAATATTCAACATGAACATGGTAAGTGTGATTATCCGATGTACTGTGTAGGCAAAAAAATAATTCCAGTGAACTTGCAGCGTAATATATTTGGAATTTATAAATTTATTTTTTCAGCTTGTATTGGCCACACTGACCACTCTGGTCATGATCGCAAGTGCGGGAGATCATTCCGGATCAGAACATGATCTTGGCGACTACGGTGGACACGAACACGTAAGTTTGTGCATCAGTCACATAAGAGCATAATATCTTAAAGAGTGATGTTATGATTTCAGACTGAGCACGAAGTTGTTCCTGTGGTGGTGAAGGTTCCAGTTTTCCAGAAGGTCCCTGTGTTTCAAAAGGTACCAGTCACCAAGCACTACCTGGTGTACCAGAAGTATCCCGTGTATCAGAAGCAGCCAGTGTACGAGAAGTACACGGTCATTCAGAAGGTGCCAGTGATCAAGAAGGTTCCTTATCCAGTCAAGATCGAATCCCACGAAGTCTCCGGACACGACGGAGATTTTGGAGGAAAATATTAAGTCGTTTAAAGAGCTGTAGTAGTACCCAATGCATTTTGGAAATATTTGTACTCAAATTGAACAGAAAAACGCCGAAAGTGCTTTGTGATATCAGTAGCAGACTGAAATAAACATATTTTTATATAATTTCGCCTCACTTTTTCATCACTTTTTTCCATCCCAAAAAAATGCCTGCCTCCCCTCCAAAAATATCAACATTAACAATACTCAGCATGAAATAGTCATACGTACTGTACAATTGCATAACGCGCAATGACGCCAAGCTGTCTGCCACTGTAAGTTGGGAAATCCCTTAATATATATATATTTTTTCCAGCAATGTCCCACCACCATCTTCCTTTTTTTTTTTCATTCCTTTCCTTTTCCACCCCCATATTAGTCTTCGACCCTCTTTTTTTTCTCTCTCTTTCTTCAAGGGCCCCCGCCTGAATTCTCCTCGTAGTTGCAAAAGGAGAAAGGGAGACAGAGAGGAACCATCCTCTGGTAAAATCAATACTCGGGGAGAAAGGTCATTCATCGCCCCGTCTGCCTCTCAGCTGAGAGACCCAGGGGAAGGCGGGGAGAAAGTGGGGGAAGGAAGGAGGGGTTGGCAAAAAAAAGGCATATCCACATTTTCAAATTACATGCATATGGAATGTGGTTCGCTCAGAACACATTGTCATGGGCAGAAATAAAATATAAATAAATACTACAGTATATAGTATACATAAACGAAGCAGATATTATTTAAAGCACTCTCACTTCATTCAAAATGAACGACCCAGTGCATATGAAACGCACCGCAGGCGACTAAAAAACATTTCGAAATGCCTGCAGAGCAACATGCCCATTAGTGTCCTAAAAAAATACTGTTTGCATTTTTGTGAGCATTCTGCCCTGTGAGACCGCACAGTAATTCCGGAAGGGGGTGGTTATAATTACAAAAATTCATACCCTCAGGACCACCATATTTGGAGAAATAATACCGTATCTGCAGACTGGAAAAAAAATTAATTTAAAAAGGCGGAATAATACAGTAAGCAGGTTAATCTTGCTAATACATGAAAATCCTGCGAGTAAAATGAAAAGGAGACTAGACCCTGGGAAGGGGGGGTAAAGTGGGAGTGAATTTGTTTGAAACTGCCGTTTGGGCCTCAACTCAATTTGAAGGTTTACGAGCCCCAACCTTCTCACCCAGTCCCCCCCTCCCCTCATCTTCATTGCCTTGCTTATACTATCAGGCCGGATGATTGGGGCAATTTCCGGTCTTGCACCCGATGTACTACGTGCCAGACCTCGTATGCGCTCCTCAAAAAATGAACCAGCAGAGTCTCACCCTCCAGCAGAAGACTGGAATTAGGGTAACAAATATTGTGTGCACATAATTAATGTTGATTCAACCAGAAAATAGCAGTTTCACATGATGAAGAACATAATGGAAAGAGCTGCTACTGATCACTTCCTATATTTTTAACTGCTAGTAGAAATAATCCCTGTTATTTGCATAAATAGCAGTATCGCTGTTAGTATACACAGACACAATTTCCTAGATTTGACACAATGCGTGACGTTTCGCAACTGATGGTATCATCCTGCTGGGGACGCAATTTTATTGCGACATCCTCTATATAAAACGAGGGGTCGTTATTATTTTTGGGCGGCGCAACTTGTACGAGGTAGGATCATAATTGTTGTACAGTTGTGGAGTGCGGCGCAGCGCAAATTGGTCGTAATACAATAATAGTGGGATGCCAATCAAGATAAACATTCGGGAGGTATAGTTATGATGATTACATTAGGCACGCTGTCGATCAAGATGCTTCAGTGCTCCCAAAAATGGTGTAAGTTGAGGTGGAACCTCGTCGAAGCCATATTCGACCCCAAGACACTACTTACCACGTTTACTCATTGGCCATCATGTGCCTGCCTCATCTCCGGATAAGGCTGCCTCTGGGATGCGAAACCTTCCCGGCCGTAAGTAATGGCCCCGGATCTATTGGAAAACTTGCCGCCATCACTCTCACTCCGGTTGGGCCCATCTATTTTTTCCTTCTTTCAATCTATTTAGACTGCTGCTTCTCACCTGTCTCGGCACGGATTTGAATTGCCAACTCCTTGCCTTCGACGCCTCACTGGGAATTTTCTGCATATATTTCACGCGCAAGTTCAATTTATTTTTCTTTTCTGTAAAACTTCATGAACATGAATGCAACCCAGTTACAGCCGCATCAGTTAACACACCGAGTGTGACATTGCAACCCGGAAGAATCTCGCAATATATCAGCCGCCTTGCACAAAAGAAAATCTTATACATTATATCTGGAAAAAGCATCAAAAATTCAAATACGTCACGTTGATTCTCGACAGACCGTACAGTTTGCTCGTACTTGAAAACATGTCGCCATTTTTACTGCCTTTCTCCAGTTTTTTAACCCCCCCTCCTCTCGCCGCCATCTCTGTTGGCAAAGCGCCACGGTCGTCTGGATTACTGCCGAGTTTAGTAACCCCCCCGGAATGGATTGAAACTTTTGTAGGGCCATAGCCCCGCCGGCTTATACAATTCATCCCTGCAGATGCCGCCCCCTATTATTCAACCCAAAGATATATCCTATATAGGAACCCCCCGAGCTTCCTCAGCACATCAAAAGCCCGCGCCTTATTCTTGTAGGCCTACACTGTCACAAACACTCTCAAAATCCAACAGCCTCCAGACCTTCAGCAGACTTCGACAAGGGAGGATTATGCAACAACAGCAACAACGGGAATCGATCCTTGGTTGCGCATTACAACGCTTCAGAACAGATAATCTTGTAACAAAGTTCTCCCGGACTGTAAATGCTATGGGATGCTGCTGCTGCTGCTGGAGAGAAGGAATTCCAGCACTCTGCAGTGGCATTCCGGAGCCTCCAGAGTTTGATGAGAAAGCTGTCGAAACACTGCCGAGTTAAAAAAAAATCGTTTGAGCTACATTTCGGGGTAGGTTCTATATACGCTCTGGTGCTATGTGCCTCGTAAACTGCAACAATGGGCTACTCCACATTCTTGCAAAAAATTGGTGAAAATGAACACATTGCTACAGACACTCCGATCCTTCATATTTTATTGTATGCTGAAGATCATGAATAAGGAATATTAATTCCCACAATTACGGCTCGAGGGTAAATTAATTTGGGTCCAAATCGCAGCCGATTTCCGATACGATGCCTGATACATCTAATGGCACATCTGCAGTGTAGTTAGTTCCTTTTGTGCCGGTCAAGCGCACCTGTTCCTGGTCCGATCCTCTGTGTGTGTGTGTTTTTTTTTTGCTGAACAAGAAGAGAGAGTATCGGTGTGAAAAGCCTGGGGACAGTTGCATCTGTGCCCTCCTCAACTCCTCTGGAGACACCGTCTGCCCTCCCCACGAGACGCAGGACGAGGCACAAATGAGCCAAACTAGGCAAGCAAATACACCAGCAGCGACTGCAAAACAGCCCATAAAGCCCCAGGAAATTAAGCGAAAGGCGGAAGGCACGCATGAATATTTGAAAAGGAAGCAAGCTTCTCTCTCTCCTTCGGACCTAATGCTTGGTGAGCTTAAGACATTCTAAAGATATACCGGTACGACAAATTTTTGGGTTTGGCATAGCTGTAACTCTACATTTGCCTGATGTTATCTACTTGATGTCGGGTCATTCCATTTGACATCATAGTAGAAGACATGATGGCAGGGACCGATCGGATATCTGTTAAAGGCACGAATCGCAACACAGCAGAAGGAAATACCTATGCATTTTAGTATGACTGAATACAAATTACTGGCCTACTTGACTTTAGGAGAAGCGGCCGCTTCAAACTACTCTTCCAGTACTGCTCTACAGGTATTGTTCCCATCCAGCTCGTTATGAATATTCATGGAGTTTACGGCCGGCTGGAAAGTACGGAAACCGGCCAGGTCCGAACCACCATTTGGTTTATTGCGCTCATGAAAATGGCGGCCTGCTCTGCTCAAATCCGCTTCAGACTCTGCATGCCCGCCAACTAGTCTAATTCGGTGCAAATTGCTAAAGAAGCGTTCATGGCTGGGGCGGGCGGTCCCTCAAAATATATGTGAAAAAAGGAGCTGAAATAGAGAGAAAAAGTGTGCGCAAAAAAAGAAGAGAAGGCAAAATGGGGCCTGAGAA
The DNA here is from genome assembly GCA_000934665.2 of Catajapyx aquilonaris. Lineage (NCBI taxonomy): Eukaryota > Metazoa > Arthropoda > Diplura > Dicellurata > Japygidae > Catajapyx > Catajapyx aquilonaris. Next base: position 75,418 of record KZ538213.1, on the reverse strand, counting down.
ACTATTGCATCCTTCAGCAGACCATTCCACTGCTTTCGCACATTTTTGCCAGGCCATAAACGCATCTCCCATTTCCACCGCTGGAAGAAGCCGGTTCAAATCTCTGGAGGGGATCGATGGAGACAAGCCTTCTTTCTTTCCTTTCCTTCTTTCTCTTTCCTTCTTTCTTTTCTAGCCTCCTACTACCACTCTCTTTCTTCAACCCAACACCACCACCACGCTACCTTCCTTCTCCAGTGCCTAGTTTCTTCCTTTCTTTTCTCTCAGCTTGCACTTTGTCGTTATTAGAGATGGAAACAGTAGGCCCTCAGGCATGTAAAAGGTCTTTTGTGATCTTAGAGATTCTTACTTTACCCAGGTATATACGCTGCACGTAGAATGATATCAACACTGAACCAATTTTTTTTTATTGAAAAGATTGGCTCTATAAAGTGATTTTTACTTTTGACTGCTTTTTTTTCTTAATAATTAACACACGAAACAAAATGTATACATTTTGTTTATTTCTACATTGCATGCATTATGTGTAACAGATATTTATTCCCAATGTTTACAATCCTGATTTGAAATAATTCACAAAGCATTGTCTCATCCCCTTTTTCCCCAGCCCGGATCCAGACAATGGCCAACAATGATGGTTCCATTCAACCTAATGTTAGGAGTATAATATTGTTTTTGCTACCCGCTGATCTAACTGTTGGAGAGTAACGGCCTAATAAAAAGCAGCTGAGTACCAGATATTTGGGCTGGGCTTTTCAGTCCTGATAAGCTATTATTAGCGCAGCATCCTTCTGCTGCTGGGATTATCCCATTTAATATTTTCTTATGGGCTTTCTTGGTGGTTGTGGCTGACTTTTGGTTGATGGTTACAAATAACATCAGAAAGAGGACGAATAACCCATTCATATAGCAACTTTTGAAAGAGATAAGTTGGAATTCCTCGTAAAATTTGCTGATTTACACAATACTGACTAAAAGCATCACACACATGATTGCTATATTGGTGATGTTCAATCTGTATAAGTTAGGTTACTAAAATACAATTTATTACCTGCCTATTAACTATAGTTTCGATCAGCAGTTATGTCATAATAGGAGTAGATATAATTACTAATTAACCGGCGAATTTGATACTTTATAGCCTTATTATTCAATGGATTGACGATTATTAATTCCTGCTATGAAATTATGTAGTACGTGGTCATGCACTCTCAAATTCCAGTACGTGCACCTGATATTAATTTCCAAAATCCAGGTTCATTCACACATAGCTGCATTTTTACAGTAAATGATCCTCCATTTAATATTATTTAAATAATGTAAGCAACTCGATTTCATATAATTAACTTTGTGAAAGTATGCCGTTCAGTAGGGTTGTAGTAGCCTACACAGTACTGCTGCATTCATGATGGAATTATTGTATATTATGTGATGATTGGGTAGTGTATGATGACATTGTGCTTAAAAATAAATTAAAACACATATATTTAAAAGGTTTAATGTTAGACTCCTACTCCTGATATTTTCTCAACATTTAATCTATTTTACAACTTATCCAGACAGCTTGTTTGCAATGTGTTAAGTCCAATTCGGTATTATTTAAGCTCGTCTACACAAACGAGCTGTTCAGTATCTTCCATGCAAATAACTCGTTTGCAAGAGCGTGGCAAATCGCGTGAAAGTCCGGGTGTGATTAGCGATATCCCATGAAGGGGTGGTTGTAAAAAAAAAAAAGCGGATCGAAAGAGGCTATACTCGCACAGGAGTTAGTAGTCCAGGTCATGTAAGTGACCATAACTTATAAAGTGCGGACCGGTAGCTACAAAATGAGAATGGTCAGCTGTAAAGAGGATTTAATTAGTCCGCCGGATTTTGGCTCCACTATATGTCCTTTCCTCGCCTCACATCATGCTCGACCTTTATTCCGACACGCAAGCTTACCTTAGCTCTTCATCATCGTCGCAGATACCAGAAGAAGAAAAAAAAGTTTTATAACCGCAAATATCCCGGGAAAGAAATGTCCACATAATCATATCCGCTTGGGTCAACAAGAATGCCCCAACTTGATTGAAATCTCAGACTTTGTCGTGAGCTTTTTTGATGAGTTGACTGCCAAACTCATGTCCAATAATGACGTTTTTATGGGGTTGAATGATGGAGATGCGGCACATTATCGGCAATACTTTTTATTTGTGTTTCAAACCGCCTTTGAAAGGACCTGCCAGGGATTAGCGGTGCAAAAAAAACATGGTATTAATTTCGCATAGACGTAAAGTGTGCTAATGAAAAAATTTCTTACAATCCGGAATATTCTCCTACCGTGCATCACCCCGGATTAATTCCGGAGCTTGAAGTACGTCTACCGCAAAGAAAAACCAAGCCTGTGTACGCATAAAAATAAATCCCTACGTATAAAAAATGCACCGAATTGTTGCCGGGGCTGTAAACCCTCCCTGGGCCCGGATTATAACCAACCACAGGTATCCATAATGTAGGCTTCCACGTTAAGGTGCAACAAACCAGTTTTTTTCAACAAAAAAAAACACATATCCTAAGATCTGCCCGCATAAATGCAAAGCGGCTCGTCCCATCGGGTACTTGACACATCGAAACCGTTGAACCCGGAATTAAAAATCCGAAAGGGGGTTTATGGACCTTACCCGTAACTCACCCAAATTCATGAACGGTGTCCAAATTTGTCGATTCCTATGCGCCCTATGAGTCCGGGACGTCTTTTCATCCTCTGAGTTGCGAAGATGTCCTCCCCATTTTCCCCTCCCAGGGCTCGTGTCCATTTATGTCCCAAGCAAGAAGCCATCTAGATGATAATAATTCGGAACTGCTAGCTGCGACTGGCTCGGAATATTTTGCATGTTCCAGTCTGGTGGGAAAGGTAGAGTATAAGGGACTAGGGTTGAAACATGGCCGCTGAAAATCCCCCCTCTCTCTCCTTCTGTTTTCTAGAAAATGGATCTCCGGGACGAGCACAATGGACGTGAGTAAGGGATGAAAACAGATGATCGCGTAGAAAGCCAGGAAGGAAAAGAGCACTGTTTGTCTCCATCCTTTTTATCCTTTGGTAATTGCAACCGCCGACAACTACTGGTAATGCACCGGACTCAAGACACGTGATCACCAACAAAAAAAAAGGAATGATTAATAGCCTATCAGGGATTCAGATTGATGGTCACGGTTTGCTTTGGTACGGATTAAAATGTCGTGTAATTATACATCGACGTAAGGACAACAAATTAGGAGCTGAAAAATGATGTCTTTGTGACACTGTCATAAATCATACCGTGCACATTGTTGCTACACACGTGTGAATACTGGGCAACACGAAGGGGGCAGGTGTTCCGAGAAAATATAGGACGACATTACCCTGAATTTTCACGTGATCTCGAACTTGAAACACACCAGTACTTGCCTCTTTTTACGACCCTGTCCTTCCAACAAGCGTGACCAAGTCCTGCTCACGTAACCATTGCGTTTTTTTTATATATTCCAGGGGAGCTGTTGTTGTTGTTGCCAGATCTCTCCCTCCCTTCCCAACAAGGTAATCTAATCGTCGATGGATATTGACGAAACGAGAGGCGGTGGGTTACATGTTACATTGAGGGGGGTGATTCAGTGAATCTATCCCGCAAAACTGTGGCGGAAAATATTCTAGATTGGCTCGTTCTCAACAATGCACGTTTTACGTTATTTGCATGTTTTTGATGATCACGGGAAGTACAGAATTCATACTTTCAAATGTCTGACGTATGAATCAGTTGGATCTCATGCTTCGGTTGATTCGAAAGAGGCTGAGGCCGACGCCCTTTTAGCATATAAAACAACTTCAAGAGAGAAGATTACGACTCTCTCCACGTGAATATTACTCTGTTTACAACCCAAACCACCGAGCATTTTTTTTTCTCTCATTCTGTTCCTCTCACTGAACCGACGCGCCTCACCGTCACCCCCTTTATGTCATGGATAGAGTTGACACCACAATGGGTCGAAATGAGGCCAGGCTGCAGCAATAGAGCTTCGGAGATTGCGTTTCATCTCCTGGACCATAGATGACAGCTTTGATAGGGCTTTGTGTCATTGACTTCGCGTCAGCCGGGTCCGAGACTGTCGGTAGGCTTCCCTGGGTAATAAGCGCAGGTGATTAGTGGTCTGCCATAAAAACCGCATGACAGCTATTTTGTCACTTCTATACTGAAAAAATAGGCATGTTTCTCCCACCGCTTTATACATAAAAGAATAAATAATTATGTTCTCTTGAATCACTGCAACATTGGAATCACTGCAATCTTGTAATCACTAGTGTTTTTGAAATTATGAAATGTGGCTTAAAATTTTTCCTGCATTATATGCTATAAATGTGATCCATCTCTCTAACGAGAATGTTTCAAAATTCTTCACAGTCCCAACTAGCAATTGTACCGTGTCCGTCCAACCAAGTCGCGTCCACAGTTCTATCTATGATCCATTCTCTAGCATAGACCGCCTGCAAAGTGATTATGCAAAATGACCCCCCCCTCCCTCCCTCACTGCTGACATTCAAAGGCAGTGGGGTGGGGAGGAAGAGAAAAAGAAACAAAAGCTCCCCCAGAGTTTAAAATTCATCTCCCTCTTCGCCTACAAACGTGAAAAATTCACTTAAACGCCCCTTTCATTTCCTCCCATTAAACTCCCTCTCTGGGCTAGAGAGGGGAGAGGCGGGGGAGGGAGGCAAAAATGAGGACATTTCCTCGTTTTGGTGCTTATCTCGCAGAGAGCAGGAAGACTGAACGGGGTTCCACGTAATGTAAGGCCGGTTTGAGTCGGAATTAAGGAAGGTGCTGAGTGAGTGAGTTTTTTTTCTTCTCACTTGCCTTTCTCCCTATCGCTCTTCGTGTTGCCCTTTGTTCCGTCCCTTCACACTGCGCACCAAAGACTCTCTTAAACACTTCTTATTACACCCGAAGGACTCGTAAAAAGACCCAGGGAACAACGACGAGTGAAACACCGTCGAACTGAAACAATGCTGCACTTTGTTACGACCTGTCGCTGACTTGACATGCGAAATACAGGGTGGTGAATTGCTCCAAGTCTGTACAAGAAAGGTGTGCTGTTCTGTCCGAATGTGACCACCAGTTCGGCTAGTACCGTATGATGTAGCCAGCGTAACTAGGCCTAGCATGCCCCTTTGTCCTTCTCAGGCCTAGCTAGGCCTAGCCCCACGTGGTTCTGGCCATACATTTTTTTTGGATCTTGTGGGTAATACTCCTCCCTGTAAAGAGTTCGTCGCGTTGGTGAGAATACGTCAAGGGAAATACCCATCACCTGGGTGACTTTGACGCATCGGAGTACACAAATCCAGAGCAAAGGTGGGGGGTTCTCAGTGGGAATTCCGTTTCCTCCGTGCCTGCTGCCACATGTGCCTGGGCCAGAAAAGCCTACCTGGAAATTGGGATGAGGACGACTATTGATGAACTGTGGCTGGAACACGCAAAGGAGGCGGAAGGAGCAGGAAGAAGCCTTGCATTATTCAACATCCGCATCGGAGGCCAGCAAGGGATTGGCCCATATGTCAACAAAGCGCACAAAGGGACTTCTCCCCCTCACCCCCTCCGACAACTAAGGTCCCCGCTTACACCTGTGACACTACAACACTGCTGATTTGCTCTCGCCTTACGACCAAATCGACATTTTACTTGGCACAAATTGAGTTTACGGGACGACACGACGCCACAATCAAACGACACATGCTAAGTCATTCTGATGGCAAAAGGCGCCTCATCCAATCCGTCCTTTTGCACAATCCTGTTTTTTCCCCCCTCAGACTGTGCCCACCAATATATTCCTGGTTTAATACATACATAATATGCGGATCATGCTTGAGATGGCATAAACACTTGGGCTGTAAGGCAGACAAAAGATGCATTGTCCACTGGGTTCAAAAGTGAGGACTTCTGTTATTAATTGGATTTCTTTGCCATCTTCTCCATTTCCGGGCCCACTTCATTGGCTTCTTATCGCAGACATTTCGTTTCCCCAGGCTGAGGATGCTTGGCATTGATTGTCTCGTTCCGGGAGGAAGTTAGCTTTGAATGGAGATTCAATCTGACCCCTTTGCTTCTCCTTACAAGGGAAGGTTAAAGAGCAGAGTACGAGCAGAAAATCTTCTTTAAACCCAATCCATATTTCGCACACACAAAAAAGTACGTGTACATTAATTATCAACACCGAGGAATCTTAAATATTTGCAAGCCCTCTTTCATTAAGATCATCTCGGCGACAACTCACTTTCGGAACCGGTAATCAATACAACCTCGAAGTTCAACAAACTTCGGAGTCCCCGACAACAACTTCCTTGCTAATTAGAAGCAATATCTCTCATACGTAGCTCCTTTTCCCTCCATCCTCTCCGTTTGATTTCTCTCTCTCTTTCTCTCTCTCTCTCTTAGGCACACCTAATTAAAAAGCTACGACGCTCGCTATATATACTGTACGAAATTCATGCAGATACTGTACGCCTACCAAAAGCTGCCTACTGTACAGTACCAAGCAGAAGAACCAATGGTTCTCTTGTTGATAGCATTAGACGACAAAATTAAGCCAACCCTCCAATTTGCTTAGTGAAGCTCACTTCAGGCATAAAACCTACGCGGCGACCTGTAATGCGATTTGAAAGCCGTTGTCATCCACACCCATGTTAGAGTTCATTCCACCAGGGTAATTACATGAAGCATGTCTCAACAGCTCTATTGTATAGGCCTACTGTCATTAAGAAAGGAATAAGGCGTTAGAAAAATATACAGTATCAGTTAGTTATTAGCGGTTCATTGCACTAAACTGCTTACTAATACGCACTTTCTGTTACTTTTCCACGATATTAAACACACAGTACTCATTGCATTTTGTAGTGTATACGTTCACAAACTGAAATTTGAGCAAATTTCCCGAATTTAATGTCTTTTGAATTGCTGAATTCATTAAACCTAATGTTTTCATAAGGTGTACACACCAGCCACTGCGAACATTCTCATTGCAATAATTGTTCATTATCGAACCTAATTAAACTTGGCTCCTCCACTAAAAAGACTAACAATGGTTCTGATGCTGTGTGATATTCGCTCCCAACGTATCACCAATCTCTTAAATGCCAATCCATCTCACCCCCCCCCCCCCCCCCTNCACATCTCTTCCCCAGCTAGCTCTGCTCCTGGCTTTTCCCTTCCCCAAAAGTCTTGGGGCGTGGAATTTACGCTGCATCCGGATAACAAGTTGAACGACGCCCGACTAAGAGTAAGTTGGCGTGGGAAACTTTATTAGAGTTAAGTCTAATGATTTCCTTTACGGAGCTCCCCGAGAGAGAGCAGCTCGTGCATAAATCCCCCCCCCTCCCTCCCTCCTCCGTGAGCTGTATAGTCCGAGTTTTAGGAGGAAGGGGGGGGGAGATGGCATGGGCAGGTCAAAGTGCTCCGTTTATCGAGTGCAGAGTTCATGTATAGCTACAAATTCACTGCCTCGTGCCAAAAACGAGTCCCGGATAAATAATTTATGACGTTTGCATAATATGCCCGGGAGTGTACGATTCGATTGTGTACAGGGTGATCCAGCAAGAAGTCGGCTTTAGAAATATTTGGTGGAATTTTCGTCCCACTGCTAGTAACTGCTAACTTAGCAGTAGCCTACCAGTGGTACTGCTAAGTTAGCAGCAACTAGCAGTGGGAGGAAAATTTGACGCATTCTCTTTCATTTAGCTGCTTTGCTGACTAAAGAAATGTAGTGATGCATTGTTGTTTGCTAATAAGCAGAGAGTATACTAATAAAAATTAGCATTTAAAAATAACCCTGATAAGCTTGATGCCACTGTGCTACAAAAGAAATTGCGATTTTTCTGCGATGAATACACATTTTAGGGTTTGAACAATTTTTGTGCCCATTTATGATTTCCAAATTATTTGTACTTTTCAAACTGACCTTTATGATGTCTGTAGCCAGTTTGAAAAGCACAAATTTTTAATTTGGAAACCACAGCTAGGGCTTGTCGTATTGAGTGAATTTATGCACACGTTAAATTTTGTAATTTATGAATATTTGTTAACTATTGGCTATAGCAGAACAAAATATTTTCTATGGCCATTTCACTGTTGGACCATCCTGTGTTACACTAACATCAATAGTGGCTCTAAAAATGTATGACGTACTGTACACTATCGCATCCACTGGATTGCGTCAATGACCCGAACGCAATCCAGTCAATAAAAGCTGGCTATTAAAAAATTGAGCCGATGGATACGATTCAGCGAAATCAAACATGAAGGTTTGAATGTTAGAAGTCGGCCATCAATTTGCTGCAAGCATTCAACTCTTTTGTTGGCTTGATTGATAGTAACAGATGCGAGCTCAATTCATTCTATACGGGGCATCAATGTGCATTCGCAATTTTCTGTCGACAAAAAGAACCCGGGATACTATCCATTTAAATTAATGGACACATGGTTATTCACTATTGTGTCACGTGACTGTTTGCAATTTTTAGCCCTCAAAGGCAATCATAAATTATTCCACGCCGCTTATAAATCATACAACCGTGTTTGATTGCTGTTTCCATTTTGTTACATGCATGATTACTTATTTGCAAACACTGCTGGGTTGTCTTCTCCAGCAAGCTTGCTGCAACCCCGAGCTTTGATGACAACTAAAAAAAAGAAGGGAAAATTCACACCTCTATGAATGGGTGTGTACTTTTCGTGGCTACGACACGCAATGAATTTTAATTGCTCCAAGTGCTTTACCTCCCCCAACATGCCATTTCGTGCTATTAAAAATACTTTTCACCTGACCCGCCCGGGCACACAAGCAGCAATCGCCAAAAATTCATGCTGACATGTAACTACCCCCATCATTGATTTCACCCCCCCCCCCTCTCCTTCCAACAAGCAGAACATGAAAAAATGACCCATAACGACAAAGTTACGCGCGTTACTACTTAACTATATAACGCGGCTGAAGCGTTTTCATTCATGGAGACTTCGATCGTTTGCGTGCAGCCCAGTACGCTTGTGTCAACCTGGGTCAAGCACCTCTAAAATAGTAGAAAAGTTCATCGAACCTTATCATTTCCTGTAGGGTAAGAAGAGGCCATGGTTGAAAGTCGAGGCGTCACGGGGCGTCGTCGTCGACCAGAAGGCGTCGCCTACACTCTCCATGCTGCTAACCCCTGGATCAGCAGGCACTTGAAAAACTTGCCCGGATTTTCAGGATCGATCAACACTCCACCATCACTACTACTGCCGGGGAAGGTTGTTTTTTTTGGGCTCTAAAAAAAATTCGCACTAATTGTAAAATAATGCCTTCCCCCTTCCCCCTCCTCTCAATAGGAACGCCACAATCCGGGGACCACACTACTAACTCCACGGGGTCCGAATTTTTTCGCACCTTTTTTTTTTTTGCAAAACAAATCACACGCTTTGTAAAATATATTTTAAAAAATATATAAAGTTGGCCACCCCCAGGAACAAGCGTCCTGGCCAGATGCCGGCGTCGGGCCGAGTCACACTTAAGAGAAAACGTGCAGGGACGCCCCTGACGCCCGCCAGTTGGCAGCACCATACTAAAAACCGCGGTAGGGGGGGACGCCGACGCCATTCGGAAAATTCGGAGTGGGTCGATCGAGGTGACGTCACTTTTGTTGTAATATTTGCTGGCGTGTGTAGCTAAGGACAGGGTGTACGTTAATTAGTAGGCGGTATGGACATAACAAGTGACATATTTGGAGCTAAATTTTGGTCATATTTATATTAGTAAAAAATGAAATATGCACAGAATTGAATAGAAAACTGGTGATCGATCTGTATCGATGCTTAACGCATGCGCTGTGGTTACACACGTATAAAATGGTTGGAGGGGGACTGACGGAAATGTACCGTCGCCACATGTTTTCTCGTCGAGTGGCACCCCACCAGCTCTGTCGATAATTCGCCTCCGAGGCTCCGATCGATTGCATTTTACCCCCCCACCCTGAAAAAAACTGATGGGTCCCCCCCTCCAAAAAAAAAAACGAAATTTACATCCAATAGATGGCGGACTTGCCCATTCCGGAGATGACCGCATGCACATGTTTGTCATATGGACGCTAAACTTATATATATAAATTTGTGGGGCTATGGAGAGGAAGCATCAGTCAAATAGGACCTGTCTATCGATCCTAGGGGTTCTACCGGCTTTTCAGTTTGCTTCCGGGACCGAGTCTTTTCATTCGGTTGCCTGGTTCTGGCCCTAGGTTGGGGGGGGGGAGGGGGGCAGATCCATATCTACCTGCCGATTTTATTTTTTTTGGAAGGGATGTCTTCTTTTCAGGAGAGATTACATGGCTCGGATACAGTTATGGATGAAGGTGTTAATTGGGGATGGACCAAATCACCGCAATGTTGTCAAATATATGTAATATATTCTTGGTATGGGCCTATTGGATGTCCAAAGAATGTTCGGGCCAAATACTTTTTCAAGCAAAGTGAGCTACAGCAAGACGAGTTTGTTCTAAACTTTTACTGACAGTGATCTGCAATATTATTTTACAGGATGATTCAGCCCATAACATTTTCATGAAGATACAGTAGAGAGTACCTGCATTAAGCCAGTGGTGATATAAACGGTGCAGTTGCAGTAATACTCTCACGTTACAGTACTTATTTCGGTGGGATGGGATGAGAGCAAGAGGCAAAAGGTATGGGTCGTGAGAGAAGACGAGCTTCATCAACGTTGATCCTTGCTCGTCTGCGCGAGATATATCCGAGAGGAGACTAATAATTCCCTGCGAAGGAAGGAATTACACGTAGCCAGGAATCTCCCTTCATTATTTTCGTCTTGGATATATACGTAAGCAGCAGACGCCAAGGATGGGGGTTGAACTTGTTTCTGAGCAGTTCTACACAGTACTTTGCCCTCGAGCTGCATAATTGATCATGACGAGACAGCACCATGCTTATCAGGTCCCCTCGACTAAAGGTCACGTCCATTGCTTTCATTCCACAGCCCCAAAATTTATCCCGACGATGGCTCCTCCGCTAATGGGCGGACAATTACCCTCTTATTCTGGATTCCTGACATGAAATCCGATGATGGAACTATTCCATGAACGAAAACTCATCAATGGGGGGAGGGGATTTCGTAATTATCCTTAATTAATTGATTAACATTTACAGGGTGAGAGAAGAACAACATGTCTCGAACAAATATGGAATTAGTCAATTATTGTTGATAAACTTTCAATTAAAACTTATACAACACATAGGATGGTGCATTGCCCAAATCTCAATTTGAAAAAGGGACAAGGTATTTCACACTTCCAACAAAAACTAGCTTGTCACATCACATTGTATGTTAATAAGTAAAAGGAACAACACTGGCGTATTGAATGATCACTTACCTTGGCTTTTTCACCAACCACGTGAGATGAAAAGTAACTACCAATGCATAATCTTCGCATTTTCATTGGCATTGCAGTAACATCTCAGTGTCACAAGCAAATTGCTATTTACTGACATTCATTTTCCTTAGCACATTTCAATGACAAATAGTGCTGCAGCATCTTGTGTAATGTCGGACACAGTCATGAATATATTTTGCTTCAGACCAGTTCTTCACTCCAAGTATCAGTACGAGATATGGCATAATTTATATTACTTTAGAGTGAAGCTGATGAGAAAAAATTGGTCATTTTTTGCCTCAGCTTCAAATTGGTGCTTGGAATGCAAATGAATCTCATCTACTTCACAAAGCAAGAAACAGTTAGTATCCGATAAAGTCATGCACAAACCCTGATGTATCAAGGTGTACTTCTGCCACACTAAATTATTATGTCAAAAAAATCATTGCAAATATTCTTTGCCACACTCGAATTAGCGAATCTGCTAATGCAACGTTACTATTGGTCATTACACAACATTTAATTTTCCTACATATCCAGGTAGTCTGTAAAGCAATCCATTCATGTAACAACGACACTTGGATAAGTCATCTTCAAAAAGAAACCAAAGTATTACCTATTATTTTGTGCTTCAATGATATGTTTAAAATTGACATCCAGAGCTCTTGAAGAATAACCGAAGAGTGTGGCAGAATTATTATTTAGACCAATTCTTCTGCTCACAAGATCAATTCAGAGTTTGCATAATGTTAACAATGAAATAGAAACATAAATTGAGATGTTCATTTCATCCATTGCTAGCTTGACCGTCCACATCAGGGTATGCGTGAGTCTCTGAAGACCAAAAACTATGCGTGTTACAGACTTAAAAAACGATACAAGAGGTTCGTGTACCAAAATTTCCATTCCGTGCCCACAATCAGCACTTAATTGCCACCAATAACGACTCACTTGTTTTATTGGCAGCCACAAGCAAACGACCCCTTCACGTCTTCTTCAGGACAGATTTTTTAAAAAAACTGTTTATGTGAAAAAAAATTGCACGTTAAAACACTGCTCATTTCTATGCAATCACTTTTATTTATCGGCTACTGCTCCTAGTATTCCTGCAGACATTGTTCCATTTTGTAAAAAATGTTCACTTGCGGTTTTAGATATTATTGGACATAACTGGACACACGTTCCACATAAAAAAGAACTATGACACACATGACAATTAGGGATGACGTTGCCATAGTCTGTATTTTTTCCCCTATATATTATTTTTTTCTCCTATGTATAGGACCAGCTGAAAACCGAAAAATGATGTATTTTTTTTAAATAAGTGTTGATAATCAAGATGAACCGCTTACGTTGCAGATCCTCCTTTGTTGGAAATATCCAATAAAATGATGCTTTGTGCCAGCAACGGAAGCGGTCCAGCTAGGTGTTTTTTTTTGAAAATTGGCAGTGCTATCAACTGTTAGGAAATAGAGTGATAACTAAACAACTCGGTGCGAGTCGAGCAATAATGACTTGGGATGGGTTTAGGCGAAAAAACTATGCCGGGCGAAACAATGTGGCCAACTACAGTACGGAGCTGCACACCACCGATTCTACTTTTTTTTTGTATAAGACACACCACCTCACGACTATGACGGTCACCAGTGCCTCGCTCAGAGGAACTTAGAGAAATAAAACAATTGGGGTTTTTTTCACTCAAAAGAAAAAAAAACAGGACGATCCGAAGATGTCGAATGTTGGGGTGAAGATATCACAACCTATTATATGCACTATTAGATCCAGTACAAAAGGGTAGGGCCAGCCAGGAGGCACATTTTGGTTTGCACTACAGAAGAAATTTTATCTCTCTCTTTTTTTTTCAAAGCTAGAAATTCGGGTATCACAGAGTAGGGACCCTGGGACCTTAATTTGCTATACAAATGACTACCATTTTTTTATACGAGAGATGAACTAAAAAGTTCCTCATATCTCCATGAATGTGCAGTATTTACAGAAACATTCATGCTTACAAACAATATATGATACAATGCGTCACTGAATAAAACCAGTTTTAAAGCTAAATTAGAAATGGACGGTTAACAAAGTATACAATCGGTTAGAATAATATTACAGAAACTGACAGTGTGTAAATGCAGTTTAAAATACACCTTGGTAGATCTGCACTTTTTCAGAAAGTCTGTTGCTTGCTCATTGAACACTTCTGCATGAGAATAGTCAAATCTGTTCACGTATGCTCGAATTTTCCCAGAATGAAGAACAGCTCGCAACAATGGCGCAGCAAACGAAAGCTTCCTGGAACTTAACAAACATTGCGCAACATCGCTGATATGTTACAGCACACTATGTACTACAGATTTCTGACGCTGCTTGACTTAGTTTGGTTGTGCACAATCATACGAAATAGCAGAGAAACTTGAACTTTTAGATCATCCCTGGTATATACATGAGCCAAATCAAACGCGTCCGGATCATCTACTAGGTACAAAAGACTGTGATGTACTTTCAGGTTCCCAGAGCCCTTGGCGCTTACGTAACACGGTCATTGAAGTGAGAAAAGTGCTGCGTCACACAATGCGTACAATACAAAAAGAAAAAATTCACCCCCATGTGCCTCTCTCTGGCTGGCGGACACACCCCACCAAAAACCCATGTGACCACTTCACCCGCTTAAAAAAGATGTAAATCAGTCTGTGAACGTGTGCTCTCAGATAGATATATTAGGTATTAGTGATAGAGACCAAAAAACAATGAAAGAACTTGGCGAGAAATACCAGCATCACATTGTTTGACTAGAAAAATATCACCCAAAACCTAACCTGCGTAATTGTTTGGCATCCATGTCCAAATGCCAAGAAGATAACTGAACCTCAAACGTGTCGCTACGAGGAGAGAATGTAACAAGTACTGTACACCCAAGAGCCAACTTTTTTTTTTGTGACACGCACACGTAAAGAGGGGGGGAGTCGGTACCAAACGATAAAAATCTACAGTACTGTACACACCCAAACCGAATTACTCTGCTGCTGCCCGTGTGATATGTTCAACGTGTAAACGCAGACCCTACTCCTGATCTTGCGAGATAAATAATTTAAAAAAACAGAAACAGGTTTTGACTAGTGGTAATAAGGCGATCAAGGTGCTGTAGCTGCGATTACACGATTATCCCAATGTGCAGGAGGCGCCACTATCATCACCCTCGAATAATGAAAAAAGAAAACACAAGGTTGTTGAAAAATAAATTGAAACGACAATAATGAGACATATGACACGTACCAAAAAAACGTGGATGTTGAATCCAGCATTCTACTCTTTCTTATTTTCCTTTTCCATTGGTCCGAGACACCCAACGTGTATAATGATTATAATTTTTTTTGTGTGTATTTTTCAATGTGTGACCCTCCCCCTGATAAAGCACTTGGAAAACTTCCACGATGCAAGCAGACGTCCTCCGTGTAAAAACAAAATGGTGCTCAAGTGCTTCCAGTCATAAACTCCTCTATCTTGATATATTATGTGTTATGAGTGTGTGGGTGAGTGTTATATGTACCTTATTTTTTTCGTCAGTCCTTTGTCGGCACCCGAAAAAAACGGTCCGCAAAAAAACGGTCCCCCGAGATACAATCCTCCTCCATCAGAAATATGTATTACATTTCAATTCGGGCGCCGCCACTCTGGTGATGATAAGTATTGCCGCTGAGTGTCGCTGAGGCTCTCGAATCAGATCCCTTATTTCGGGTTGTGATGCGGGGATTCCCCCGACGCCTATCTCAGTCGCAGTGGTCCACGTTGCGGCCCGTGGTGGCCTGTGACACTAGGTCCAAGTGGTAGTCCTCGCCCAGGGTCACCTCTGACACGCAGCCAACCATCCCTGTGTCGTACTTGTTTAGGGACAGATGGCTGATGTCATCCATTCCGCCTTTCGACACAAGAGTTGCAATGTGAGAAAGAGAAAAGAGTGTTAGTTACAATATATGAGCCTGCTGCAATATTATTTCAGCCCAGTTCCGGTTGAATAGGGTTTTTCTGTAAACGCGAATTGATTTATCATAAAGGACATGGGGCTGCGATAAGATCGTGGATGTCGATACCGCTACCCGCTTCGCCAGACCGAAAACGATCATATCTGGCCATGCAGACATAAATCCCCCTTCCACCCACCACCCACCATAGAGAGCAATATCTGCCTCTTGCAGTTGGGGGGGGGGGGGGGGGGNGGGGGGTCTCCTACAGAAACCCGGAAGAGCAGAAACTCTCTGAGAAGAGAGAAAATTACCCCCGTGACTCACCTATGAACAGGCCGTTATTGATGTTGAGTTGACACAGCTTTCCGGGCGACACATTACTCACAGGGGGACCGTTGTCCACTATCAGAGAGCCTTCCTGCTCGTTTCTGGAATGGTCGGGGAAGGAACCAGAAACATGTCAGATTATTGGCTCAGAAACTGCCGCTGGAACACCATTGATAACGAATTCATGGGGAGATCAGACCTCTATGCTCACCCTTACTTAATGTGTATGGCCACTAGACCCCGGTGAAAAGAGTGTATTGTTCCTCGTAAAAGCTTCGGGTTATCCATCTACCTATCGACCATTTGATTTCTTTACATTTGGCAGCAGCGGGCAACAAAGGACCCTATTTACTGATTCATCCCAAGAGCTTCCTTATGAACTTCCATATAAATTGCGTGTATTTAGTACGAGGTAAAACCTGTTGCACGAATAATGAGAGTATGTGATTAGTTGTTGGCAACAAGAAAAAAACAACGCAACAACAGCAACATCTGAACTGGTGCAACCTTCTTGACTACAACCCAACAATTCATTGAAAATGATGATTCTAGGAAAAGTTTACCTTAATATAACACTAATTTTACGATCATGCAGACACGCATTGAACGTAAATTATATATATTTGGGTATGATAAGTTATGGCGGTTCTTCTATTCCTCAATACATTATGAGGAATTCTCTGAGAATTTGATTGATTCAGTTGCACATCACAAGTCTCCTGCTCTACACTTTTTGAATGCCTCAAAGTGACAAAAAGTTCTTATAAAAAGCACGATTAAAACGTGCAAAAATGATACTGATTTTAATATATCACACAACACTATAGCAGAGGTGTGTAACCATTATTTTCAGTCAACTTTTGTTTGTGGACAGTACGTGAACCTTTCAAATGCATTTTTTTTAAACATAATTTTTGGCCATAACTGGAAATATCTTGGCTGTTACAGCGACATAATCGGCTGAAATAATGAAGTCAGCATTTTGTAAGGACTGCCCATAAAATATTTGATTGCTCCCCAAGCCATGTGGGCTACTAAAAAGTAATAATGTGCTCTTATTGTCACCAAACAGCTGTTCTTGAGGATTCTGAATAGCTACTGAGTTTTTTTTATTGCTACCAATCTCAGTTCATTACCGATTCTACACTAAAACAGGTTAACATCAAAGATTGTTCTAACCTGGAAACATTATTGCTTTAAAAATTATTTTGAACATATAAAAATGTATTTTTTTTCCTCAAAATACATCGCACTTTGAAATCAGACCCTTCAAGTAGTATTAGAGGCTAACCTGCTTAGACCAGCAGCGTTTTCAACAGTTTTCCTCAACAGCCTGCTGCAAATGACGCGTCTCTAGCGAGAATGACAGCATCAGGAAATCCCACTCTAACTCCTGGCTGGAAACTGAACACTATAATTTAACATCCACCGAGACAACGAGTCCACTCGCCGGCTTTTTTGACCTCGCATGATGATGTTTGAGATACACTCTTTTCCCCAAACGCTCGCCCAGGGGCCTCACCCCCGTCCCTACTCTTTGTGCTCATTAATTACCCGTGGGATCGGGAGTCTCCCATCCCGAGCCATGACTCATGTGTATACAGGGTGTTTCACAATGATTCACTTTATTGGTCTGATCTGATCTGTTGTGTTATGAAACACCTTTTGTACAGTATTATACCTGAGGGCTTTGACCCGATGCCACTTTCCGTCGTTGATCCTGGAAGTGTTGTAGACGATGAGCACCTCTCCACTTCCAAGGTTGTACCGCATGTGCAGGTACCCGTCGCGTATTCCCAGAGCGACGTAGTCACTGTGCGACGAAATGTCTCTCCGTCCGCTCCACAGCAGCATACCCAAACGAGACGTCGTTTGGAAGCGGAGGTTGATGTCGAACTTATCTCCCTCTATCCTGTTTGGTACAACATTGGATTAGTCATCTTTGCATAAGCCCACGTGCCCGAAACATTTTTTTGGGGGGGACACAAGCTGTTACCTCCTGAGAGTAGCTGAGTCGGTGTAGTGGAGGTAGCTGTCCCCGAGGAACTTTGGGATGATGATTGCGTTCCAGATCCTGGTCTGGCAGTGGGTGTCCTTGTAACCCAGTGGACACTCGCACGAGAAGTAGTCCATGTTCGGGACACACACTCCTCCGTGTGCGCAGGGTTCGGCCACACAAGGATGGGCACAGTTCTCGATGTTCACTCCTGCCAGGGCTGCAGCCAGGATCTTCAGAGGCTTGTCATTTATCACCACCTAAACATGAGGCATAATCCTGAATTATGTGGACTTATGCTTTTCCAAAATGATATTCACAGTTACAATGCGAGACAAAATATTAAGTAGCTTATTCTTCATCCAATTATACAGCAACACACATTTAAGAGCTAATCCGTAACGACTGGGGGTTGTAATATAACTCATCAATTCTCTCTCATTTCCCACCGCATACATATCATTCCCCCGCGCACCATTCTGAGCTAAAATTTAACGGGACAGGACACCGAACCCCCGCCTACTTTGTAATCACATTTTAAGCCAACCAGGGGGGACCAGCAAAAATTCCTCCATCATGTGACTCACGATTGATAATTTAATTAGAGGCAGGCGTTATCGCATGGGGGTGTTCCCTTATAAAGTTCCACGTGCTGGCATCACCATGCTGCCGATATGAACTCGGGAACTTTTTTTATTATTAATAATCCCGGCTCGTAAATAACCGAACCTTTTGTATGCAGCCAACGAAGGAGGCCCTGGCTTTGACCTTAGGCGAGACCATATCCATGGTTGGCACGCCTCCGATGTACAGGTTCTGGGGAAGGGACAGCTGCGTGAAGGCTCCGGGGGTCATGAGCTGGGACACCGGCTGCGAGTCCACCCTCAGGATGGCCAGCCGACCCGTCCGGGACACCTGAGCAGTGTGCCATTCTCCAAGGGACAAAGGGTGCTCGCTCCTCAGGACAGCAGCGCCGGTACCCAGGTCGAAAGCGAACTCCACGTAGCCTTCGTACAGGTACACAGCCATGAAGTCACCCACGCCGTCCGTCCTGTACCCGTTGTACATCATCACTCCATCCAGCGCATTCGGCTTGAAGGTGATCTCGATGTCCATCCAGGACAGTACAGACGTTCCCAGCCCCGGGTACTTGAGGTACGACGACCCGTTGAACGACGGTACCTGCAAGAACATATTGTTGGAGTCCCCAACAGTCTGCGTTGACTATAGCAGTGTCTCACCTGTAGGTCGACCGGTGTCTCGCAGAGTTCACCCATAAAGCCCATCGGACATAAACAAACAGCCGCATCGACAGACATGGACACACATTTTCCTCCATGCTGGCACGGAATTCGGCTGCACAGGTCCGTACTGCACTCCTCTGAAATGGCCAAGTCGAAACAGAACAATATAACTTAACTATCTGACTGAATACAGCATACAGTAGGCTACTAGACTAATCAGGCGACTTCAACGTTCAGGACGGTCCAAGTAGTGTTGACAAGACTGAATTAACTTTGTCGTCTGCTGGCCTGAAACTAAACACTAAGCCTATACAGTAGCCTCGTTAAGAGGACTAAAGACAACAACAAAAAAGGAGCAGCTCCTTTTATACTTTGAATGCAGATTATATTACCTCTGCGCTGGATCACTCGATGAATGCATTCCTAATTCTGCACAAACATTACCTCCGGAGATTTGTAGATGTAGGCTAATTTCTCAGCCTCTGTTCGGGCGGGTATAGGAAAGGAAAGGGTTGGTGGAATTGCCGAAATGCTTCAAACTTGGGCGTGTACAATGGCCACCTGGACCAGGGGGTCGATTCTGCAGAGTTTAACTTCATGACACTCCGGGGGGAGAGCGTAATTGCACGCGCTTGTAACAAAGGAGTAAATGTGGCATTTGCATGCAGTGGGCCACACTCTGCAAATCGATAAATCGGCATCCGGAAATAATTTCCATCCCCCCCCCCCCTTCGCTCCCTCCCCCACCCCCACCCCCCCCAAAAAAAACTTTTTCTTGAGAAGACCCATCTGACAACTTGGGGTTTGTGTGTTTTATGCAAACGAAGCCTATTATCATTCTGGAAAGGTAGACATGGAGGGAGACACGAAACCCATTGATGGCTGGGGCCAAAAGGAAATTCCTCAGCCAGCAACACGCGAGATGCTGATGCTTTTGAGGAAACATGTTTGCAGTACCTTCCGGATTTGTCAGGGTGCGTAATGGAACTTGGGAAAGTGGAATTTCACATACTACTTTGTTCTCCATGACAACATACGCCGGTATTTGACAACTGGCGGTATTCGTATCTGTATAGCTTTGAGGTGACCACACCAGTACATATCGCAACAGTTCAGCTGACATTTCTGCTCCTTTTCATTGAGAAAAGTGCATTTTACAGCAACGTAGTACTGGTAGTAATGCGTAAAACTAGTAGGAAATAATAATGGCGCAGGTAGGGATAAAAGCAGCGGCCATGAAGGTGAATAAGAGTTGGTGTGGCACTTTGTGGGGCTGTGCACTTAATGGACCGATCGATTCACAGGGAGGGTTGGAAGGGGGGGGGGGCTAGGAAAAGAGATTGTGCTTCATAATGCAACGCTTATCCATGGCAGTCAGTAACAGCTGCATCCCTTGGAGGAGGTGAATCACCCGGGAAAGAATTTTCCGTTTCAATGAGCCTCCACCGAGCGCAGACGTTACGGGGGTGAAAAAAAGGACAATACACTTGATATACACACAGTGCATTTATGTCAGAAGCATGCGAACATTCCGATATTACTCGGTCCGCGAGAGAAAGGCGAGTATCGGCTGAGGCGTGACATGATCCAGGCCAGTTTGCCAGCCGCTAACAAGGGAGCGCCATTAAAGGCCATCTCCCATTGGTTCGACGAAACAGGGTTGGAAACACGTCAGACCGATTTTTTCTCTTTCTGTACTTTGGTGAACGCATTTTGTTGGATTAGAAGTTGAAAGGTACTTATATAGTCGCAGAAGGGTCGGAAAGCCCATGCTTCTAACACATGCGAGTCGCCAGTGGCATGTGGCAAACCTGTTGCAAACACAAACTGTCCCAACTGCACACAGATCAACCTATTGATAACAAAACAAGAACTAATAAAAGTCATAATTATATTACATTCAGCTAACCCAGTTATTATGTACAAACCTTTCGTGCGTCATTGAAAAATGAGGAACAAATAGTCTTCCACAGTTTTCCAGCAGGAAAGACAAGAAAAAGCGTATAACCCACCCAACTAAAACCCCGTCAGAAAAGAAAAGAAAAAAAAGCAGATGGCTTACCGATATCGAATCCTTTCAGAGCATCGCCCCGCGGCTGCAGATTGAAGTTGTAGACGTGATTATTGATTTCAAAATGGCGAATGCAGCCCCGGAAGCCGTGGTCGGTCGGAAGCTTCTCCAGGACTCCGCTCATGTTTCCAGGGCCTCCGACGTATACGGGCTCCCGGAAAGTGATACGGGAGAACAGGCCCTGAGAGTCCAAGAGAAGAAAGAGGATTAGACATGGGGGTGGCTAAGTTGCTGGAGGAAGACGAACCGTGTCGTCCTTTGACACGGGTGTTTGTGATGTCGAGGAAGAACCGACGAGAGAGCTTATTAACCTGGGAACTTCACTTTAGATGCAATCTGGGAGTACAGGAACATGACCACGCTGAGATTGAACCCTGTAAAATTCGTCAGGTATCGCTTTTATCTGCTGAAGCTATAGGCTAATTATAAAGCAGATATCCAGGAGACATCCAGTCTGGATGTCTCCTGGATAGCTTGTGGACATCCTATTCTTGTGCCATTTGGGCATCCAGGGGATATCCATGAGGTGTAATTTGGATGCACCAGGATGTCATATGGATATCAATGTGATGCTTTAACTTCTGGTGTATCCTGTTTGACCTATTTTGCATGCAAAAATGGCTTTTATGGGGCTTCCCTTGAGGTCCTATGACGCACATGCTATATATATGCTATGCGTACGTAAAGCGAGACGAGGGAGGTTTTCACTGCCTGAATGTAAATGTTATGTTCTGAAAAGCTGTTGGATTATGGGGGCAAAAGAAGCGCCCTCCGCACACCTATTATGCAAATTATTACTTCAGAATGGGTATTATATACCCTAACATTGACATCATAACGTGTATATATCCGCAACCCTTCGGGGCACTGCGTTTGCTGCACTTAAACTGTACGTCAGAGGCACCAATGTAAATAAGGGAAAATGTGGTTACACGCCGAGGTGCAGTAAATTTTGCTCATTTTGATAAGTGACTGTATTCTCAAAGGCGAGAGAGACCCAAAAGGAAAACACCAAGGGCATGTTCCAGTTGAGGTTTTCATGGTGCTTTAAGTACCATACAGTTTATGAAAATTAGTATATAATATTGCAGAAGGCTTAAGCTATAAAATGTGCAAAAAATTCTACAAGTGTGAGTTTCACAACAACATACGTTTGAAGTTCTTACTCGCATTGCAATTGAGCGTCTTTACTTGCTAGGCAGCAGCCTCAAGCCTGCAAGTACGTTAATCCCACAATTAGCACAAAACCGAGACCGTGTCCCCCATCCCAAACTCGCGGGTGCAGTAAAATTAATCGCGCAATTCGCAAACCCAAAGACCTCCGGATGTATTATTAACTAAAGTCGGCCACTCATATAAGTCGGCCTCTAATGAATTCTGGCGACAAAGTGGAACGACCTCTTGGGGGCACCTTCGTGCAATTCAAAGGGGGGAGTTAGAAGGCAATCAATTCCACTTGGAAAGCTTGATTTGAAAAGGTCAAGGAGTCAAGTATAGACGATCGACTCACTTTTTTCTGCTCATATCAACCATTAACACACGTAAGGGAATGTCAATCGCGATGTGATGGATCATCATCTGGGTTTGACGTGTAGGCTATAGTCAAAAATTGACAACACTTGTTCAGATCTATGGGAGATTTAATTAATAGACCCAATGGGAACCCACTTAGGCAAGAGTTCAACTTGATCCTGGAGGAATAATGGCCATTCAAAAACAGCACTTCAAATCAATATATCCGCATAAAAATCAATCCACATAACCCTCCTTAAATTTTAATAACGCCAGGATTAACCATACGGTTTGTCTTTCGAAGTGTTCAGAACCTGAGTGGACATTTTTGGAAGTCACGACCTTTCATGGGTCAGGATGACATCTCCATATTACTGCAAGACATTAGTTTGACGGTTCAAGCTGGTAAGAACAAAAAAAAATTATTAATAAAAACACGCCCGTCACCGGTTATCTTTTCCTTCCCAGTAAAAACACAAGTACAAAAAAAAGTTTTCTGGTAGTACATATTCACCAAGTGACAGTAATGTTCTGGAGGGGGAGCCCTTATCTTCAGAGCAGCTGCTGTGGAGTATAGAAAGATCGTCCAAAGTCCGGGCAATAAAAGCCGGTTAAAGCTGTCAACTGGGCCGGAGTTACACAAGACAAGAGGCCTTAATGTTGGGATTAAGCAGCAGATTGGGCTTCCAGTTTCATGCGCCGAATATCAAGCAGTCTGTTGGAGATCTTTTACATCATCCGTTTCCAGTACAGTGTTTTTTATTCTGGTGTAAAGTCCTGGAGAAAATTCTATTTCTAACTTTATATACTCGCGAGACTCCCTTCCGAAAAATGTTGGATTAAAACGTTTTCATACTTCCAGACTAGAATACTAATACCCGCCCATGTCATGGCCACATCTTCAAGGGGAAGATTGCTATGAGGGACATAAACATTTCCCGGATTCAAATCTCGCACCTCCTGCAAGAGTGAGTTACGATTCATAGGCCAAAAGCCGTTTCCTGCGGACAAACCTGTGACAATCTCCGCCCCCCAAAAAAACGCAGATGCAGGAAATTTTCCGGGCCGACGGATCGACCGTGTTCAACTAGGTTTGGGCGAGAAGAAAACGTAGGCAGGAAGGGGGGAAAAAAGGAAGAAGAAGAAGAAGAAGAAGAAGAAGAGTAAATCCCATCTCCAATCCTTTCCATTCCAACGCCCAGGCCCATCTCGCGAGTCAGCCTGCAAAATGGCGGCGACGACATCCATCAAGCCCAAGACGGAATAAACGCAACGGTCACCAAAAACGTCACTTTCGCGGCTATAAATCCGCCCTCTCCGAAGAGCCAGAAATATGACTTCCAATGCCAGACCCAGAAAAATCGGAGGGGGCCATATTTGCAGTAACAATGTACCTATACTGTCATACAAGCCCGGTTTCTTGCCCTTTTGTAGTATAAAAGGACACTTTTTTTTGTTCAAAGTCCGATCACGTTCTCTGCGTCTTTTGGAGCAAGGCGAAGAGAAGAGTTGAGGAGGGAAAAAGAACTGGCAAAACGTTCGCAATGACTCCATCATGTTTGGAACTATTCTTCACTGACAACTTCCAAGTCCCTGACATGGATGCTTATCAGTCACAGACGAGGCTTAACGTGACATTCCGCATGTCAAATGTATGCTAACCGTCTCCTTTACACAGACCTCCAAACGCATTTACTTTCCACGTTTAGGTAAAGCCATTACGAACATATAGAGAAAAAAGTATTGAATAATTCAAGCTCCCCAAAAAAAAATTTAACCACGTGACACTCGTTACACTCTGCAAATTGTCGCCTATTTTTTAAAGAGGGTATTCATGCCTTAGAAAATTGAATCGACTAGTTTGGAGATTTTTTTTTCTTTCGGAAGGGGGGGGGNGGGGGGGGGGGAGCTGGCGGCAATCGCTCTGCTATGCCAACATTTCTCTCCCCGAGTTCTGATTCCAAGGGATCAAACAACATTTGAATGCGGCGGAAGTGGCAAGAGAAAGTTTCCCAGGGAGAAGTTCGGATTGCAAAACTGCTTCACCTTCTTCTCGAGCCAAAAGAATTGAACAATACTAAGAAAGTCAGGGTGAAAGTTTTGCATCTGGAGTTTCTTGGGCGTATATATATACAGCAGCAGGCTGCCAGAAGAAGTGTGTATTCCCTTATTTACGAGGCTGGCGGGGTATAAAATAAGTAAATAAATAATGCAACCTGGCTTGAAAGCGTGCCTCACATCCTTTATAGTACACAGCAGCTTTTTGGCCCATAGTGACACTCAAGCTGCAATTGGGACTACCTTTTTTTCTATAGCTGTCCCAAGAGACTCATATCTCCGCTTCCTATTTATAGGCCTCTTATACCAACCACCAATAGCAAAGATGCATTATCGATGTTTCTTGAACCCGCAGAAGCTTCCACCGCCACAAATTTCGGACCTTGTAAACAAGCGAGTGCTTGGGAATATAAGGTGACAAACGCTATTTTTTGGAGAGAGACACAGGTGCTTTTGGATGGGGAGCAAAAATAATGGCGTTCTGTTGGAGAAAACCGGGGGCTACCAAAGGACGCCCAGGGATTCCCCTACACCCCCCTTTCCACCAACCTGTCACGTGATACCCATTCTAAAAGCATTAGGTTTCCGGCCAAGAGCTGCCTCGCCGAGTTTGCCAAGGGGGGAAGATGCATTAGCACAAAAGCAGCGACGTTCCGGGGAAATAGTGCAAGTACCGTAGGAGCTGAAAATTGTCTTATGTCTGGGAAGCAGCCCTTAATGGAAAGTACCCCTAGGCAAGCTCCGGATTTCATTTTGCTTTGCGCATTCTATGCCGTGGGGATTGCAATCAATTTCCCCGCAACCTGCCTTTCCTGATACTGAGAACAGCAAACTCTAATCCGGAGTCTTGTGTACTGCCGCAGCCAAAGTTGGGGTTGCTGCTGCTGCTGCTGCTGCGAGACGTCATTCTCATTTGGCTTCTGGATTGATTGGAGTCGATTCATTAAAAAAAAACAGTATTTGCTTAGTATGATAATTAACTGTCCTGCGCATGAGACACATGTTTTTGGCAACACATTCCCACACGTCCCACAAAAAAAAACCGGGCATTTTTGCATCCAGCCGAAGATAGTAGCCCAAGCCGATCCAATTGGCGTAAATTTTTATCCCGTATGGACCTGCCATTATTTCCACAACAGCGTCAGATTGGAGCAAAATAGGATCTCATTTGCATTACAAGCCAGTGTATATTTTTCACCTCAAAGTGATTCCGCTGCTGGTGGGGCTTCCCTTTCGCAATGAATCGGACTAGAACGCAATCCAATGTCATGTCGGGGTTTTGGAGAAGATGAGATCCAAATAAAAAAAACACACACATTGCAGTTTTTTTTCTAGATTCCGGATTTAGTCAGAATCCATGATGTAATTTGCCCGTGTCATGATCATTAGACTATCAAATGGCAATTATCAGAGTCCTATAGACCCGTAATAGCACCCGGTTCACAAAACACCGAGAGAGGTTTGGGGTGGAAAAAAAACCCCTCCATTCCAACCCACTTGTAATTTAGGAGAATTTCCTTGCATTACGTCCAGTTTATGAATTGCCCAACGCGGTCGAACCAACCAGCGTGTACAATATAATTTGAGGCCGCCATTGTGCTCCAGGAACGGCGATCATGAGAGTAAACTGTGGTAAAGGGCTCGCGGCTGGCGTGACTCCACCAATAACCGAGCGATTGTAAATTTGGAAGCCAGTTGGTGTGAGGGGGTGAACAACAGTCACCTCAGTCACTTTCGATGGCTTGTCCATCAACTATCTGGACAATTGTTTATCAAACCTGGCAGCCCGTTTGACAAACATAAATGTAGCCAGGAGGCACAGTATATAATCAGAGATTTATTATTAACAATGATTTGGGGGGAGGCTAGACTTTAAAAAGTGTGGGTTTCGGACTTTTTTCATAACCCGTCTTTAGTGTGCTGAGTTTCAGTATTCTCAGTCATCTGAACGTGTGTTAGGTAGCCTCGGGTAGCCCGGACATACTTTCTCATTTATACTGTACAAGAGATTTTGTGTGTTTGCTACTTGGCATTAGTGCATGACCTCACTTGTCTAGACGGAGTTGTAGACTATTAATGAATTCTTGCGTGTATCTATGAAGTCTGCGGAGGCCGTGGAAGCTCATCTTCCTCTGACTTCGCCAGCATACAGACATGTCAGCATGCATTAATGACGCCTAGGGGGACCCCCAGGCCGTGCGATGAAGCACTGAGATTTCACTTTGCAATTTGTATCTTTAATGAAATCCGCTTCTACAGAAGGCATTAGCCCTCTTCGTCAGCCACTCTTGCCTCCAGGAAGCATTACAGTAATTAGACTAACCGTGTGAATTAAGGCGCAACTCAATTAAAGCATCCCCTGGACCAAAGCTGGGGGGAGAGAGAGAGAAATGATTCTTAACTCTTTCCTCGTATTGGACAAACGGGCATCAAAATAGAGAAAAAGGGTTTGAACTTGAGCCAGTAAAATATCAACAGCCCCAGTCGTTAAGTTGTTTCCAGGCAAGTATCGAACCAGAATAAAGCTCGTTTTCCGTCTCTCTCGATACTGTATCCATTTCTTTTGGTAGAGTTGACTGCAGAATTTCCTGTGGATTACGACCATCCGTCCCGGAAATCGCTACCCCAGTACCGTTATACGCCCAAAGGTAATGAGAGAAACGAGGTTGAAACGAGGTGTCGTTATCTGCTCCATCGAGCAATAATGCTTCCTACGGATACAAGGCTCGGTTTCT
The DNA here is from genome assembly GCA_000934665.2 of Catajapyx aquilonaris. Lineage (NCBI taxonomy): Eukaryota > Metazoa > Arthropoda > Diplura > Dicellurata > Japygidae > Catajapyx > Catajapyx aquilonaris. The sequence continues at coordinate 48,100 of KZ538213.1, read as the reverse complement.
ACTCTCCAACGTCTCTATATATACAAGAGCCCCCCCGCCATCTTTTTCCCTCTTGAGAACTGCCACTTTCCACGGCCTCTATGACATTCGATACCGGTTTTACGACCCCGTTTTTACCTTCATGTCAATTTCATGTGACCTAGATAGCCGCGCATGTAAATGCTGAAGAAAGTTTTGTCACGACGCTAAGGATTGCTAAAACACTATGGTCACAGTTTGCTAAAAATATTATTGTTGGCACCTATTCTCAACAAATTCATAGTACATCAACAGGACCATCCCAGACTGCATGCTGTCAATAGAGTTCCTCACACTTCCTCGCCCTCAGGGAAAGATTTTTCTCACTCCAAATCTCCTTCAAAAAACTTCCGTATCAATGAAAAAATATATTTCCGCCATGTTGCTCGCATCGCCCTGCAGCGCACATGACATGATTTTGAGACTCCAATTGGAACCGACTTTTTGCCATCCGTTTACCTCCCGATATAAACTTAATACCGTCTTCTATTTGGTCCAAATCTTGTGCTTTCTCAGGCACAACCGAATGATCGGATATACCGTCAAGTACGTGTGGTGAGATTGTGCCAGCCCATTTTTGGGGGGGACAACAGTGCGAATTTTACTCGTCATTGCCAACCTTTACCATCCCTCAATGTACAGTAGTAAAACATACCTATAAATTTGCTGGAGGCTACCAGTAGGGCGCATTGTTGTCCAAAAATGCTCTGGCTCAATCTCACCCCCAATTGACAGTATTTGATATTGTTACCAAACAATTTCTCAATAAAAATGTGCCTACATTCTGAAGCTTACATTGGCTGTACAAAATCTGGCCTAAGGGTGACATGGCCGTTTTTTTTTTTAAATCATGATGAAGCTGTCGAGCAATTTTGAGTGATTCTCTCCAAGAAAAGTGCCGAAAGCAAAGCCTTCATGCAAGAAACAAGGCGGCACCTTTGGGGGATATGAGGTGAATAATTCATTGTTTGGTTAAAGGTTTGATGCTTGTTTACCCAAGTTTGAGAGGGAAAGGTGGGTCTCCTCCACCCTTCCCTTCTCATCTCTTTTACGTACCTTGGAGCGACCGTGAGCGTGTTTGCCGCTGTTCAAGTGCAGCCATGCGTCCCAGCGGTGCCGGTACACAGTCAGACGGTTCCATTGGTGAAGCTGGACTGGTTCGGTTGAGCGGACCAGACCCAGACCAGAACCGCAGTCGAACCTGAAAAGGTGTGTACCAGACTCTCAGTTTCATTTGGAAAATGCAATTTATGTTCTCTCACGAAGCGGTTTTTATGCTTTTTGCACTAGGAAGGGTTAATGTTTTTTTTTTTTCGGATGAAGCCACTCGCCAGTTGGCGCTTCCGGTGTTTTTCAACATTTGGCGACCACTTTTTTGCGGTCATAAAAATATATGTTCAAATGTGTAGAGAATTTTACAACCGTTTTTTTTGGCGAATGTCCTCGGCCTAATCTTATTTTAGCTGTTTCCACACTAACGCATTGTCAACGGATCAAAAGTTAATGCTGCGTTGCATGAGATTAAAATGTATATAAAATACAATAGGCGAAGCGGACAATGCCAGTGTATGCTACGTGCAGTACACACAAAATATCACGGTCGTATATACCCATTAGCAGCTTAAATCAGTCACCTGCTTAACACAGTATCGCAGAGAAGGATTTTACTGCATATTGTAATTAATATGATAGGTGCATTTAAATAATGGTTCAGGCAGTGTGCAATCTGTCGTAACCGCGCTTTATTATAGCGCCGTTTGAATTAATTATCAGCTTATCAGTTGTGTTCATATTGCATTTCAATGCAGCCCAAATTATCCGCATGATTCAGTTTTGCCAGTCCAGATATACCTGACAATAAAAGCCAGTTTTTTTCTACCCCCCCTGTATTATTATTCACTCCCTTATTTGAAAAAATTGCATTATCCAGGAGTGAAAACAGTTTTCCACATTAGAAGCCTGAAAGCTCTCTTGCACTTCGAAGCGACAGCTCACGCCTAGCTAAGCATTTTCATTATCAACATCTCTAAGCAGCCGGCGGGAGACGGTGCTTATACCGACGAAGGAAAGTAGAGAGAGGGAGAGAGAAAAAAAAATGGAAAAATATTCTTCTCGCACCTAATGAAGAGCATAAAAAAGCAGGCTCCCAAGGAATCCGTCGATAGCAAGGCAGCAGCCACCCTGTTCTTTTTCATTCCACCAACTTATTCCACTTCCCAAAACGCCCGCCTTCGCGATCCCAAACTGCTCTTGGGCGTGATGGAAGAAAATTGGAGAATCTATAGCCCTTTCCCCCCAACCAACCAACCAACCGGCGGCTATAGAGTGGGGAAAACTGTGGGGGAGGGACTATATAGGTTGAGGTGGAAGTTGGGTGGGGGAATAAACCCATTTTCCATCACCCCCCTCTCTCTACCTCGGGTATTGACTAGTGGGGGTGTCCTTTATGAATACGGATATCATTGGGAAAACACTCCGATACCCTTCCTCATGAAATAAATTTACGAGGCTCATTACTTCACACCTACAAGGATCATCCCTTTTCGACATCCGCATTTAAAACCGAAGACGTTCTCCAGCCCNCCCCCCCCCCCCCCCCGAAGCAGGAGATTTTCATGCCCCCGAAAAAGCCCCCTGTCATATTATGATATCGCCTGCTTAAACAGGGTGAATCGATGCTTGCTGCGAAAAAGGTTATAAATTGTGCGGGCCTTGCAAGTACATTGCCATAATTCTCACATTTTCATGCGCGAGAAGAGTGATATGCAAGTCAGCAATTTTAAAATGTAATGTTATTGAGGCACTATTATTTTTTGAGCACATACGATTATCGTATCGTATCGTATTATGAATATGTCGGGTGAAAAGTGACGCCGGCTGTGTTAAAAGATAATCTAACAGATTTACAGAATCCCACTGTATATATAAGCCGCTCTGTACAAGTTTAGCAGTTCAAAAACAGATACAGCTATCGGCTGCAGGCTAATTTTGCTGATCAGAATTTGCACACAGTCCTATTTAATCCCCACTGCACTGCAATTAAACTAATTACATTCGCACTGTCATTTAAAACCAAAACGCGATATCACTGATAAAGCCTCTACATCCCACATTTTCATCCCGAACCTCTGTACGAATAATCACCCCGCAAAAAAAAATGGTGGCACGTGTCCTAAACAATGGTCGCCGTTTTCAATACAGAACTGAGATCTTACAAGCGGCCTGTTTTCTTGGGGCTCTGGCACAAATGACAAAAGGGTCCTTCTAGATGTGAAGACGACGAAGCCTCGACGATTCAATAGCAGCACAGGTACTCCATAGATCGCACTATATAGGGGCTGGATTCTGGTGGGAAGCCTGTGGAATTCATGCCGCCAGAGGGAACCCGATGAATGAAAAGCCCCCCCTTTTGTTTGAAATGGAGCGGCTCAAAAGTCATCAGATCCGGGGAGAGAATATTGGTGAATACTAGGGACGGATCGTAAATCTGACGTGCAAACCAGATTCCATTGTGCACGCGACCTGCACAAATCGCGAGCGTTTTTTTTTAAATAAAAAGACTGGCGGCCATCATATATAAAAAGGAGTTTCTAGCGCCCAAAAGCAGCGATTGGTATTTTTTAACCTCACAATTATTTATATCCAGTCTCCGAGAGCCAGACGTGACTTTTCACGAGGTGTCCTTCTGATTATAACTGCATTGCCTTGGGATGAAACACGCAAATAGCATCGTTTCTACAAAAAGCTGCTGTTGACAGCAGGAATCTGCGCCCTCATTATTTTTATTGGGCAACTAGGCCTCGTTATCACAGAATAAAAATGTCTGCAGAAAAAGATTTTCTTCACATCTTCAGTACAGGAACATCATGGGGTTTAAAATGCGATGCATAGTTATACAATATTAATGTGACCTCTGTGCAGCAGAGCCTGTGCCTAACGCTTCATCAAGGTTTATCCGACCTACACAGTACATGCAAACGTTGAGTAATCGTTTTCATTCGCACATGCGGTCCGCTCAAATAACCGAACCCTAATGGCCAAATATTAACTTGTTATTATCTCTCATGCGGCAGACTTTTGGGGGCTATAATTCAACAAACGTGCCAGTTAAACAAACACCCGAAATACTGAAGGACTTTTTATACAAAAAAAAAAATGGACGCGGTAATTTTCTGCAGGTTTTTGAGCACGACTCCAGAGAAAAATTTGAGTCCGCGCTGTAGGTGACTAATTAGCCTGATTAATTCGCATAGTTAGGTTGGCGGAAAAGAGCCCTGCCGTGGTGCCTAAGTAGCAAGTGAAGAGGACTCGTAATCCCAACTTGGATTAACACTTTCGCTCAAAATCGGAAGGAGGGTTAAATCGAGGGTTCTTGAGGAAGACCACCGAGGGGTATAAAATAGGAAAGAAGACGAGAGGGCTTCTGAATAAAGTTGAAGTCAACTCACCTGAACTCGACGAATCCTTCGTGCAGGAAGAGAGCTAGGAAGTCTCCGCCTAAGTCGTCCTGTTCTCCGGTCAGCATCAGCATCCCATCCCATGCTTCTGGCCGGAACTCCATGGATAACTGGACGTCCATGTAGGCGTCGTGGAGCGCCGGAAGTGCCACCCAACCTCGACCTCCGAAACGACCTGTTCGAACTTGACCCTCTGAAACAAGTACGAACAATTTGTATACTAAACGTCAAAAAAAAAGTTCGAACAAAATATTTCACCCACATTTAGTAAACAAACTGGTTATCCATGTCTGAGAAGAAATATTTTTGCCCTCTTTTATCAACTTCATAAAGACCAGGTCCATCCAATCTTATAGGCTCTTCCTCTTAATTAGACTCCACTTTAATTCGGCATTTTCTGAACTGATGGGGGTAGACAAGCGGGCCCTGCAGCTACCAAAGAGCATTTTGGACACCAATTCAATTTGCTTGCCCCCCAAATTCATGGCCGTAGAAAACCGGCCTGGCTGCCATCTTAATCTTGTCTGGAAGCACTTCCAATTTGTTCTTTCCCCTCCTTAACTGCATTGACGTCCCTGAATATGAATACTTTCTCTAACGCCATTAAGTCCACCCCTCGTTTCTCCCCCATGTTTTTATTTTCGCCTTATTCTTATCTCAGGATCTTGAATGAGTTCAATTAACTTGCACGACATGGGAGAGAGAATTTCAAAGCCCTGTTTTTTTTCCTCCAGTTTCATCTGCCTTTTTTTTCGGTGAAGTTTGGTCCCTTCGACCTCAGAGACAAAATACTCTTGTTTCACCTTGCTTCACATGCATGGCGACGGAGTTTTCAATCCACACAGGGAGTCAGCTCAGGTAAGGGAAGGGAGAGAAAAAAAAAACTCAATTCTATTCCACCTCCCCTTGTTCTATATGCAGGTGGCCCCAATATGGCAACGAATGTCAACGTTCCCAGCCAGAGCTGTCGATCGATAATTACGCTGGAGTAGTAGCGGCTTTGACTGTATAAATACACATACTCCCGGATACAACCGCGCACATACGCTGTCCATGGGAGAGAGGAGAGGGGTGGTGGTGGTGGTGGTGGTGGTGGTGGTGGTGGTGGTGGGGAGAGCACATCATGTAGCCTATTGTGCGAAACATTTTTCCGGTAAAAAGTGGACTCCCTGCTATGCAACTAATATGGCACTGCTACACTACAGGACTGAGGATTTTTTTAAATTTATAATCGCGGTTTATACCATAATGTGCACAAAAGCTGCCTATTGTCATATCCTGTCCCATTATATGCAGGATGATACAAGGTTCACTGTGGGAGTCATACAACTAAGGCCATGATCGGGAAAAATAGAGGATTGTGTTCAGTGAGAAAACCCACACCAACACTGAGAGAACGTTGCTGTTCCTACGAAAATGGTTCTTTAACTGGACGATGTTATGCAATAATGAGTCAACCCACATGAGAACAGTTTTGTGAAAAATGGCTGAATGTCACACAAATTAATTCAGTATCATTTTCTGGCTGTTGGCAGCAGGAATCGACGCCCTCATTGTTTTTTTATTGGGTAACTAGCCCTCGTTATCACAGAAGAATTTGCAAAAAAAATGTCTGCAGAAAGAGATTTTGCCTGGTTTTTCTTCACATCTTGTTAATAAATAATTAATAAATTAAGTTATTCACCCTTATGACTTTAACTTTATAAGAAGCTATAGGAACGATACAGCCTCAGCAGTCATATACCCTTGGATGTTCCTAGTAATACCTATAAGTCAAAATTTCAAAACTGGAACACCCTAAAGCTAGGCCGGGCTTAGTGTGTAGGCACGTGTGACATGGCCAGCCTGGAGTTAATCTGGAACCTGAACTGGGAAGCAAAATAATGTTTTTGTAACCACTGCTTCCATCGCCGGGAGGTGTAACGCCTCTCTCCCTATCAACCCCCCCCCCCCCAACGAAAAAAACCTCCAACGAGTGGTGTTTGCAACCGTCTGGTTCCAGTAAAAGTAGATTGGACAGCAGACTGATTGAATTATTGTCGGTCGGGACTATACAGCCCGCATCAAAGGCGCAGTTTCCTCGACAAGGTCGCTACCAGCTGCTGCAAGTGGGGAAAATGTGTTTTTTAGCGGTCTGTTTTCGCAGGGACACGGGGGCGAATCAATCCGGCGGAAGTGCCGCTAAGTACTTCGATTGCAATTTGTTATATTCCTGAACAGAACCACCTCTCGATGTGCCCGAGTGCCAAACTGCTCCCCAGACCTGTGACATATTACGAACCAGTAGCACAGTCATTTGTCCCGATGTAACAGCCTCTTGTAATTATTCGCATCGACTTATGGACTGCCCATTGAAAATGACAAAACCGAACAGTAACACATAGGCTATAATATTTGCAAAAAAATATTATCACGAAGCGCATATTTCATTTCGCGACGTTGTGAGCTGGTGCTAAAGACACGCAGGACAATGTAATGAGAACAGAGTGGACGACGTTGTTGCCTGTTAATTGCAAAACGGTCCAAAGTGGTTCATTATAAAGTTCGCACCGTAGTGCCAGAAACTTGCCAGCCAGGGAGCGTAAATAACCCCGGTGGCAAGCAGCAAGCAAGCGTTGATGAGAAGGTGTGTCACTAGACACGTCTTCGCAGCTGACTGATGCGACTAGTTCATCTGCATCGGGCTTTCTAATTAAACACGGCGCTCCCCCCCTTCTCTTCAGTTCAGATAAGCTCCGTTTACTTGATTAAAGTACAGTGCACTAGTTTCTTGGGAAAGTGAACGAGATGGCAGCGGGGGAAAAAGTTTGACGTCAGGTGGCACTCACGTCGTCTGAAGAACGTGCTCCATCTTGGCGTACGATAATTGTATTACACGTACATTTCTGCACTGTACTGTATCTACTATAGCAGCATCCACTTTTTAAGTCGTAAGATGGCCTCTTCTATACCATTCACAATCTAGTTTGGTACTGTACGAAGCTTCTTAAAAGCAGTATACCACCATCAAGGCCTTGGATCCAACGTGGCCTGGTGAAAAACGTAAAGTAAAATCAATAGCCCCAGGGATATTGAATTATCCAATTAGAGTGTGGGGCGAGAGACGATGCATGTATCGTCCCCATCCGCAGGTTCCAAGGGACTAATTACGAACCTGACCAATCTCGATCTGCGTCAGGCAGAGACCGGTCCTCTCTCTCTCCCCCCAACTTTTTTTTTAGTTAGTTTGGGTGAAGTGGGTCGTCTGTACCAGGCCTCTCGGTTGCACTCTACACTCGCGTCGGGGATCTTTTATCCAATTTTCCGTTGTGTCCCATAGGAAAGAGCAGGCGACGTCTCCCTTGCATAATCCATAAAGCCCCGCCGAGGCGAGATTGGCATTCCGGATTTGCCAATTAGCATCATTGGCTTCTCCCTTTTTGCCTGGCCTGCTAAATCACTTGTGGATTAACCTGGAATATATAAAAAAAATCCGCTTCTTTTCAGGAGAACGAAATCCGAGCTTGTGATCACGGTAATGACCAAAAAGACCGCCTATTAGAGAGTCCTGTTCGCTGGACGATCAACAACAATTGCCATTCTACTTGTAGTGAAACGCCTGGTAGAACATAACGATTATTCATGTCGTGACAATAAAATATTCTTCAAATGTGAATATTATACTATTATAAATTGAATTGTTTTTGGCAAGTTGGTATGTAATATTGTATAGAGGCAACTTCCCATTTAAAAAGGTGTAAACCTTGTGAGGGTAATAAATAAATAAATAAAAATAAATAAATGTAGCGACAAGAACAAATCTACCATAAAAAGTGATTCTATAAAATTAATTATTTAAAAAAATATGTGATATGTGTGTTAAATCACCATAATATCGTCCTGAACCCTTTTACTATAGATGATACCTTCCCATAGCTATCTCCTGGCCACTGATGTGACTAACCCCACTTTTCTCGTAATAACTCTGCCCAAAAAGCGTTGAAGTCTCTCTGAATATCCGGCAAACCGTACATAAACCCGTCTAATTATGGACTGAACCGGCTGCAACACCGCCTCGACCTGTTGAAACCGTAAAGAATCAGGGCCGTTAACGCCCCTATTATGGCCCGCACATACGCCCTATCAGGCATCAATAAAACTTTCCCCGAGTGTTGAAAATGAGAGTAAAGTGCTGAAGGGGGGGACGGCTAGGTACCGATATTCCAGGTGGAGCTTTTTTTTT
>KZ538213.1:0-23146 GCA_000934665.2 Catajapyx aquilonaris | reverse complement strand
CCCCCCCCCCCCCTTCTGCTCCCAAAAATGTAACCACAAGCTGGCATATATATGTATTCTTTTTTTTATGTCAAGAACCGGTTCGTATGCTCCAAACGGCCCCGCACCTTCTGGGCCTAAAACTTAACTTTGGGCCGGATCCGAAAAAAGCAATCGCCACACATCACCATTTCCGGATATGAAATAATCAGTCACTATCAATTCTGGACCGTTTCCACAGCAGTTGCTGGGAACCGTTCCAGTACCAGAAAAATATATATCCTTGACTTTTTGAGAGGCGGTGGGGGCTTCAAATGGCGTGGGCTTGCACCGCCATTTTGATCGTGAGAAGATGGCGTGGGCTTTACTTTTTGACCCCTTTCAGCAGGAAAGTGGTGGCGTGGGCTTCACTTCGGCCATCTTGTGGGCGTGAATGCGTCTGGCTTCTTGGAATAACAAAACGGAAATGGCGCCTAATCCAGATAAGAGCTGGTGGTAGTTTACATAGCGGAACATCTTGAAATAATTCAAAATGTTACATATGGGTGGTGTCGCTTAACACGAATCTTGGCTTGACTTCATCCAGCGAACCTGAGCCTATTTCGCACCAGCTCAGCGCTGAGACGTCAGAAGAGCACAGGACGAAGTCCAGGCTTCAACTTTTAGTGCTGGAAATGGTTCGAGCAGAATAAACGGATTAACCTTCTTTCCACTCCTAGTGAGCCCCCAATCTGTTATACAACGTAATGGAATTAGCGCTCAAAAAAGTCGAACTCGTCAGAGTCAAGTCTTCTCCGGGGGATCACAGGGGCCCTTGCAATAAATGTTGACTGAAGGAACGGAAGAAGGCTCGTCCAGGCAGCTTTCAACGCCACATGAGAAAAGTGGATTATCCAGCAAACTTCTTTTTCGAGGCCCTTCCGTGCCGTACTACACAAACCAGGCGCCGCCATGAAATCTTGCGATCGTTACACGCGATGGTTGGCATGACGAGAACCCCCCTTATACTCCCTCAGAGAGAGAGAGAAAAAGGTTATAAGGGGGCAAAAGCAGACCTAGCATGTACACGAAACCTTTTTTGCCTAATAATTCAATATATATTCCATCGGTCTATGGGAACCTTGTCGTCTGGGAAATATACGGGCACCGGACCCGGAATGGCCGAATATGAGGCTGGCAAGTGGCAGTCCTTATGTACACTTGGGGCCAGCAGAGCTAGTGCTCTGCCAGACCCATTTGTTTCACTGCAGGTCAGACTTTCGTGGTACACTACATTTAGCGTGACCTAATAACTGCAGAAGAAAAGGAAAAAAAAACAACACTTGGGAGTTCGCTTTTATTGTTCTGCGGGATGGTGCTTCTGTACAACTGGAAACTGGCGAACTTGTTTACTCTATGCCCAACTTTGCCAATAAATCGGATATCACGACAATTGTACCGTTCCACTTGGGGTCACATCCTTGCATGATGCAACCCATTTTAGGCTAAATTTACCCAATTTTGACCCCGATGCGGACATTTTAATGTTAATTAAAATTATTCGCGACTTTGATCACTTTTCACCCTTACATGATGCAAACCATTTTAGGCTAAGTTTGGATTAAGCTTGACCAGGCATCTGGGCATTTAAAAATTTAATTAAAATTACGATTCGCTAGTTAACAATGTGCAACTACCGACCGATCTTTGTCTCCAGAATTTCCTGCAACATCAGGCCCACTATTTCGATCCATCCGGTCGTTAGCACCACCCTTATTTACCAGAGCACGTCTTGACGACCCTAAACTTTCGCACCTTCATAAAGGTAGGACTTGACTAGTAAATACTGACGGTTGGGCCTTGCATGTTGCATCCAACTACCTCGAGTCCCCCCTCTGGAAAATGTAAACTTTGCCACACAGCCCCTACTTCGCTCGTCCGCCATTATCGAGCGGCAACCGGGAATACCGTAATTGGTCCGCGCACGCCGAAAACCGGGGTCCAAAAAAAAAATGTCCGGATTTTGCCACAGTACTGTACTATTGTGCCATCCGGAGGGATAATTTTCCATTACTCTTTCGGAGATTAAAAAAGACAGTGAGTGTCAAAACACTCGATTGATACACACTCCCTTGTCTGCTGCCCCCTCATCTCTCACACGTTTATTTCGCAGTTGCCCCCACACTTTATGAGCGACTTTTAATGGCGCGATGCCATTCGGCAATATCCGCAGATGACACTATTTGCATGCGGAAACAATGAAGGTGGAGATGGGAATGTGATGTTTCATGACGGGTTTAATGGCTAGGCAAAATTCTTTTCCATGCGGTTATCATAAACCATACGGGGGGGCAAGGGGATTTTAATGCCTCGTACGTGACGACAACAACCTGGTTTTCTTCTTTACGAGCCGGTCCTGTACTTGTGACCTGGTTTATATCCACCAGACAGCAGCACAAGTGCGCGAAAGTTATCGCTAAAAATTACTGTACCTATTACTTGAGAAAATCATTACTCCTAGAAGGCGAAACCCGCAGCCCACGAAATGTTCCCATTACTCTCCTAATAAAGATAGCAAAAGCCCAAGGCCAAAATCAAAGAAACGCGACACCCCTAAAACCGTAAAGAAGCAATAACCATCCTATCTGTCATTTAATGTGGTACATTTGACTGGATACGCCCTGGGAAAGTGGAAGGGGGAGAGAACCCGGATCGATCTCTCATTTATGTAATTAAGAGCTTGTATTGTACCACAGACACACCAGGGAAAACCCAAGTTCTTAGAAGATGGCGCTAACTTTGGTGAGCAAATTTCCAGAGCAAATCGACACTGGTGGTCTGGACCAAGAGATGAATCCTATAAGACGCCTCCGTCATGTCGTGCCGCTATATAATTTCGGAAAGAAACAGCATGCGCCATCTACTAATTTTCTTCCCAACTATCTTCCCAACTACTTTGCAACGATTTGTGACCAAGTCGATTAAAATACTTACCAATGCAGCTGTATCCATTCTCGTGCAAGATGAACCCTTCCTTGCAGTCACACTCGAACATGCCATCATGCAGCTCGAAGCACTGGTGTTCGCATGGACTTCCAACTCCGCACCGACCTGGAAAAACACATAGGATGAAGAAAAAAAATTAGCTTTTCAATCATCATCTGCCACTGGTACGCCTTGTTTTTTCCGCTGAAGAGATTTCCTTCAGGAAACAAGGCAAGGAGCGGCCACATTAGTCCTGGCGTACCGAGAGTGATCGATCAACCAGGTCTGACGTGTCCAGATTGAAAGATTTCTACAAAGTTTCCTTTGGGAGTACCATTTAGGCGCACTCGAGCGTGTGAAACACAGATAGCAATAATGATTCATGCACACAGTACGTGTCCATTTCAATTGCTTCATTTTCTGCCTACCTATCTAACGGGAAGAGTTTGTGTGCTCCAAGGTACTTTCGTAACAAAATTTCCCAACGTTCCGGGTTAGAATAAAGTTAGTTTGTCATGAAATCCAACTTTAAGCTTGAGAGAGAACCGCATATAAAACGAGGTCAGGTTATTTATAACCGTGCAGGGCATGCCCTTTCCTGCCTCGTTGAAATTTTTGCTACCGTAGGTCAGGAATGGCTAAACAGCTGCCTTCAAGGCAAAGATCGGCTCATTAAATATGAGCCAACAGCCAGCCCGATAATACGGTACAGGACATGTGTGAATAATGCACGATCTGAAGGTCATACCACGGTTTTAATCCTGCCTCTTATGTTGCCAGTACGACAAGGGTGATGTTGCATAACGGTCAGGATGAAACGATTCGGTTGAAGTTTATTTCCCATACATATTGTATTGTAGACGGCAATGAAAACGTTGCTTTTGAATCGTTCCATTCACCTGAATGTGTTTGACATGCAAACCGCATGGATTTTTAAGTGACTGATGCATCCGTCAAACCGCTTGGTCCTGAATTAAAAATTAATCTCATTAATTTTTCACCGCAGCATTTCACACCTAGTTTTCGCCTAGCCACTTTTTTTAAAAAACAAAATCTGTATATTGGAGTCTGGCTCATTATATAAGCTAGACAGAACTAACGCTATAAGAAGCAACTTTTATGAATCGCTGCGGGCTTAAAAGATTGAAAGAAAACTTCTGATGAACAGCAGGAGATCAATAGTAACTTTTGGCATTTAAATTAGCATCAAAATATTGCCGATACTTCCCATTCGTTAAGAAGATCCCCAGGCCATTTTTGCAACAAATGGGGAGAAAAAATGCATACATTGAACACATGATGACATTACCACCAAATTTGATCATAGGTTAAAAGCCATATTATGGGACCTTCTCTTGGAGTGGCTGGAGCGTATCTAAGCCAGCCAATCCCCTTCCAGCAGACTTGCTCAAGTTCCCGATTCCTCCGTCCGAGTCGCATGAGAAGGCCAAGCTTCTCTTAAGTCCCAGTGACTTAAATTCATCGATGGCCAGTGGAGTCGCGACCTGTTTACTTCCCACGCCCCCAATATCCCTCTGGACATGCAGATTGTCCCCCCCCCCCTTGTCGTTCTCTTTGGACTCTCAGGTGGACCGTAATCCTTCTCTCGGCTGCATTAGCAGTCTTAATACCGTCGCCGAGCTCCTCTCTGCCAACACTGTTATCGCCCAGCTTAGTAAGGCTAATCAGCTTGCCAGTTCGGCCAAAGACGAAAATGTGCGGCCCCCATTGTATAATATTTCCACACCCCGTTGCATTTCAGAGGGGGTAATCCGAGCCAAGCTCGCTTTTGAATGTTTTGGAGGATATGTGTGTGGGCCAACATTCCATGCAGATTTTCATCTGGCGGGGAGGCTGGCCGTTTTCAACGCTGCTGATAACCCAATCGCCTGTTTTCTTTCCGCTCACTTGTCATGTAGTTCGCAATAATTCCGTCCGTCAACGGTGTTAATCCCCGAGACTGCGGGTGCTGGGCCTGCCAAAAATATAACTCTGGGTCAGAACAATAGGCTCAAAATCATCATGGACTGTGGTGGATTATATTCGATGGGGGGGCCGACATTGGGACGAAATAGGCTTGCCTTCAGGCAACGTCTGTTTTTGCACAGGAATCTCGGCGTGAATAATTTAGAGTGCGCTGTAATCCCCTTCTAGCTACCCGTTTGGTCCAGGTGGTACAAATATAGTTGGGGGAGAGAGAGCACTGAACCTGCCAGGTTTGATCCATTTTCAGTCACTCATTGTTGTTAAATGGAAATGGCCCCTGAGTCCTAAAGCTCGGAGCAAAATGCGGGGGAGGGGTTATCGCGAGCAAAGAAAAGTTTTTCGGTGCAGGAATAATTTCACACCATATTCTGAGGAGAGGCTGTAAAATTCCGTGGCACTTGAGAGAGAGTAAAATTTGCATCTTGATCTCCATTATTTGCATTGCAAAGCGAGGGTTGAAATAGGCCTATAATTACAACTCGTCTGCAGCGAAAAGGAGCCTGAATAAAGTTCCATTTCGCCTTTTAAAAAGTGAAGACACAGCTTCTCTTCTTTTACTCCCCGATAAGTAACACTGTCTTGACTAAAACTCCCGAGGGAAAACATGCAGGGTGGTTCGAAACTTACATCACATAGCAATTACCTTTTAAACCCCGGAAACACTTGTCCTACGAATCTACGATAATCTGCGGTATAATTCGGCCATATTGTCTGGTTTTTGTAATGTTTTTTTTCCTCATGAAACGGTAATATTTACGAACGCATCAGCTGCTAACTAGTTAAGGTTAACCAAGCTAACTCCTCTCTAGTCAAAATATCCTGCAGGCTGTGAACCACTGAAAGGTCAGCCCAAACATTTACATCAGTAAAATATGCAAGTCCCAAGCACTTTAATAGTGCTAGGATGATCCTAAAGCGTTTGTGACCAGGCCTCCCAAAAAAGAGGAAGGGTCCTTCCAATCCTCTCTACTCCCGAGGCTTCATTAGGCCGATTTGGTGGAGTGATCCTGTGTCGTATAATTAGCTACTAGACTTTACACTATTCGGCGGTTGGGCAAGAATGTTAGCAGAGTACATGTACCTGACACCTTTACAATAATGAGATAAGCAGTCACTTGCATACGACACCATAAGCTTCATGTTAACACATTTTAAATCATTTCAACCACCAATAAATATTTTTCGCTAATTTTATTTTCATCGTCACGATTTCAAAATTTGAAATAATCTTAACTACTGCACCATTTTGTTGTCCAATTTAACTCGTGATATTTTGATGACTTTCACTGCACCAAAGTCCCTACACTATAGTTCAAAGAACGGCACTTTTCTAGGCATCAAAAATAGATTAGGCTCACACCTGAATAGATCCTAAAGCCAGCCCCTGTGCAAACGTAACCTCCAATTCCCTGTTATCAACTGGGCCAAAACCTGCGGAGCTTCAGAGTATAGTTCTCCAAGGTACACAACCGTTTGAAACCAAGGTTTACGACTCGGCCAGCTCGGTAAACCCATGGAACAGGTCGATGTACGAGTAATGGCTCATTATCGCCACTACCTCCACTGCTTTCATGTCGACTCGAAGCAGATAATTAACGTTCCTAATTGGTATCAAATGCGCGGGAAAGCAGATGAAAGATTCACGATCTCAGGCTCTCAGAAACCATAGGACGCAACCTGCAGACACCACAGAGATCGGGTTTATCTCCGGATGTTCGGCCCGATAGTGTTACACTAAACTATTTTACTGTTCAGCCACGGATTCCTCTCCAGCATTCTGTGGGAGTGAGCCAGATTGTATTTGCCAAAAATTTTCTGGCGACGATCTTGTGCATCATGAATGCAGAAATGCAATGCAAAGTTAATTTCGCATCAGTGAGGCGGCATTTTTGTGTGCTGGAAATATTCCTGCTTAATTACTTCCGACCGACTGCTGACCAAACACAAAACGGATTGGAAATACCCGCTTTTTTTGGGAGGCTAAAAACTCCCGTGGAATTTCCATCCCTCCCACAAAATTCAATTAAGCTGCAAGTCTTCTGATGCTTTGCGAATATTTTCTTCGCCGGAAAGGAACCGACTGGGGCATGAAAGGGATGCAACCAAGTATACGATAGAGGAAGCTGTACAGGACTCGTATTACTCTTAGAGTACTAATACATTTTTGGTATGAAACGTATACGAACTATAGAAGAGTGTGAGCTAAAATTGCAGTGCTTAAATATTGCAAATTATTCAGATTTCAAAGCCACATGAAAGGATATGAACTTTCATACGTGTATTAATTTTCGTGTATATGAATTTTTTAAATTAGTAGCTGTGGGAACAGATCGTAATTTTTTCACCAAAATGTTCCGAAAATTTTCCGCCATATGTTTTAAGCCCCCTTCACTTCAAACATAGCTTGTGACGTCACTTTCCCCCAACTTTCCCCAACCCTTTCTACATGCCAGACACGAGCTAAAGTTGAAGGTGCTGGGCATCTGGAATCGAGCGCAGTTCCCAAGATTGTTCGTCATACGTCATATATTACTAACCAGATCAGGTCCTCTTATACTTCATCCCATGCACTTCCGCACCTCCCATGCGAAATAACTTAGATCGCTTTGTATTCGCTGCCGTTCCTAACCAGCGTATATATGGGTTCCATCCCAGAGCCCAAAATTGGAACCAGTAAAATGTCTTTTCCTCCCCCAATGATAACAAGGCGGTGTGGAGACGAACAAAAGGTCCCCTCTAAAGAAACCTCCTAACGTTATAGTTTTACTAGAAATGGACTTTGGTGAGGAGGGGGGAGGGGGGACAGGGAAGTTCGGTAAAACTGTAGAACTTGAGACCGAGTTTCGCGAAATTCAGTTTGACGTCCGAGCTTTGATATGGTTAGTAGGAAAAGTTGAGGAAAATGTTAAGTGCGCTAGATAGCTTTTCTCTACAGTATAGTAGGCTATACTCACAGTAAATTACCAGAATTTTGAAGCAATTTCTGGCACTGTTTTCAGGCTCTGTATTTCACTGGAAATAGTTGAGGTTATGATTCATTTAAGCTAATATCATGCTTGTGGCCGTTTCAGTTCACGATTTTTTTTGTAAACTTTAAGCAAGTTAGAAGCTATAAAAAAGATTAGTTGCTCAAACCACATTAGGTTGAGTAGATCCATTCATATTTTTTAAGTAATGCAATTAAATTATTGAGGGCAATCTTCTTATGAGAACAATAATTGAACCCATAAGTTTTCAGGATTTACCTTGCAACAATGATTTCAAAATTTTACATTTTCAAGTTAATAGCGGCAGGACTAATATTTTTCATACAATTTAACAGGTCAAAAGTCACTGCTTAATAATAATGATGTGTGAAAAATTAACGAACCTATACTGGAACCAATTTGCAGAATATTATTATGTCAACATCCATTTTGTACCGCGCACGATTCATTCTGGCCAGAGCCTTTAAAAAATTACATTGTAGAAATACAATCCGATTGGTCTACACAAATAATGTCGAATATACACTCGTTGCATATAGCTATGCTGGTTATTGTTGTAACACACACACAAAAATACGTTCACTGTTCCGAAACTTACAAAAGGCCTTTTCAATAAAGCTTTGACAAGCTGTGTTTTACAGAGCACTGTACAATATTTACGTAACTCAGAATAGAGCGCGTGACAATATTATTGAATATTTCAGAGCCCAAAGTATTAATGCATATTCGCTTACTTTCCTGCGGATGAAGCATACACTCCGCATGATTCAGTTTATTTCCACTCCACTCCATCGTAACCAGTTCAAACCCCAAATAGAAAATATAGTAAGGCCTCCCTACCCGCTAACGAGCTGAAAAACGACCAATTAACATGTTGACATACCAAATAAGCTAAATTATTTCATCCCACATCATTAATATTACCAACTGTTGCTTTGGGATTATTCAATTATGCTCCTTGATTATCCCAGATACATGGAAGTGGATTTGCAACCCTCTCAGGGTTAATGCAATATTCCGTCAACAAAAATCGCCCCCATGTATAGGATGAGATTGAAAATTCATTTCCTTAGTGGAATCAAGGCGATTGAAGGAAGAAAAGCTACACACACACAAAAAAAAAATCCGAATCTCCTTGCCCCAATCATGGGAAGGCCTTTGGTCCAGTGGACCCAGGGTAGAAAAGGAACCTCCAAACGCCCGTGGAATTAAATCACGGCCAACTTTCTGGATGGGATACGTGTTTGGGGTTTCTAGTCGTGTGTGCGTACGTCTAGGAAACAGAAGCTCGCTTTTTTCTTTCTTTCTTCTTCTTCTTCTAAAAACCAACTCCATCCTTACTGTCTGACGATTGTGCTTACGTGACTCTTTCCCTTGGAAGCGTCACAGGATTGGAACTAAAGGAAAAATGCGTTTGTATCGCACACTTTTTTTATATATCAATATTGCCAGGAGTGTGTGCGTTTTCCAAGTCCTGTGAATGGCCAGCAGGGAAGGCCAGAGGGTGGGCTGACGTCCCTCACCGACTTCCTAATTTCTGCCTATTCTTACAGGAGAGGGGGAGTGTTCCCATGGCAACCTTCCCAACTCAGTCTCTCACCTCCCAAGCAGCCAGGAAGAGACTTGCTCCATCAGCAATCAATATTCATGCTGTCATCTTCCAGGTTGCCCCCTTCCTATTCTTGGCCGCTTCCCTTTCCTTATTCCCAACCCTCTTTTTTTCTTAAAAAGCCAAGTTCATTCCTTCCACGTCACTTAAATTAAGAAAATCTCCACCTACTTTTCGTGATCATGAATTTTCAGAAGCTTTGAGTGGGGGACTGTCGGAAGCTGTGGAAATGACCTCCAGTTATCCCGAAGGAGAGAGCAAACGGTTCAATATTATGACTCTGCTCTGCAAACAAAGCCAACAGAGCTCTAATCCGCAATAATAATAATAATAATAATAATAATAATAATAATAATAATAATAATAATAATAATAATAATAATAATAATAGTGAGAGCGTGCCAATTAATTAGCAAACTTGTAATTGCGACTGATTGTCAGTAATATGGCAGAAATTACATCACGGATGTGTTAAACTGACAACTGGTGTGTAAATATTTGACAAGGTGATTCAGTAAATGTGTGGAGCTCAATTTCTCAGCGTACAAGGTTATGTTGTCAATGGAGCTCAACATTTATTATTAAAGTGAGCTTGAGGCAGTGTCCTCTTGAGAATTCTGCGAAAAAAAAACGCGATGATGCTAAAATTAGGCTGGTACCAAAATTATGCAGGGAGTTTGTTACTTTAATGCTGTGGGCATTAGTCGTATTTTTCTTCGCGATATTAACATATTTTAGTACAAAAAGGTAGGTACACGCGGAACTACCATTACAACCAGGTCGTGTTGGCCTCAGTGACTAAATTAGGAAAAAAAATCTCTTGGTTTTAAACAGATATAACATTTCTGTACTGTACAGTTTAATACACTTCAGAGATGCTATATCTGCTCAAAACAAAAATAAAGTAAAGTTTCCTAATTTGGTCAGGCCAACATGACTTGGTTGTTTAAAATTTCACATGCATTTTAGATTTCCCCTTTTAATATACTCATATACTTCTCATTCGTCTTGCAAGTAGTGCATGACCAATTCAGCTGAAAAAAACCTAAACTTCCAGCAAAAAACAGCTAAATTAATCAGTGTCCATTCCCCAAGAAGACGATGCGGTTTCTGATTAAATTCTGGCTTTCTGACGCAGCCCCTGAGTTTCTGCAAGGCACCCCCCCAAAAAAATCAGATCGATGAAACGATCCAAAAAGAAGAGGAAATTGGTCCAAAGATCCCTGTCAGAAAAGGGGGGAGTGCCTGGAACTTAATGAGCTGCAATCAGTGGAATTAACCAGCCCCGATATCACAAGGGAGGGTATGCAATGGTATAGGTGAATAGTATTATTCTATAGCCACTCCTCCCCAATATGAGTTTTGGGCAGCACCCCCCCTCCGATAAGCTGCAATGGCTCTAATGGGAAATGGAAGCAGCCCCTGGTTTGCGATTTTATCCGAACCTAGGCCTAGAATAGGGTAGAGTAGAGAGAGAGTTTGATTTTCCTCGGGGCCGAGCCTGGTCCTCTCTCTGGGTGTCGGGAGGTCATAACTAGGTTGGGCCTAATTGGCCACGGGATGCGCCATGAATACGGGGGAAGGTTATCTGGCAGGCCAAGGCAAAACCCTCCACCCCTAGCCCAAAACCACTATAGACCTGCTGTCCAAATGAGGCGAATTACCATGCTGGTGCTGTACCAAACACCCGGCCGCAAAAACAAGGCGTTATAATCGAACTCGCATTTTTTTTATCCTGGGGAAAAGGTTGAGAGGGGGGTGGGGTGATATTAAAAACTAATTTAAACTTTTGTGGAGGCCACAGGTGTATGGGGGGACATAAACGGATTTTGTGTCATGCAAACTAATCCTCTGTTTTTGTTGAGAGCGCTGCTTTTGAAGAAAAATGTGTTACGTGACGTTTCTAAGCCATCCAAAAAATTTTACTTGTTATCCAAAAGGCAGAATCGGTAACTCATTGAAAAATCGATGTCCTCTAAACCACTTCTCATCATAATAACTTAATTCCCACAATTTCTGTACAGTATGCAGTACAAAAAGCCTCTCTTGGCTGTCAATAGCACAGTTGATTGGGCTCCCTTTTGTTTTGGAGTGCAATTTACACTAGCAATCAGTTTTAATTTTGGCGATACCAGACCCTGGGGTCCACCGCAGTTGGGTTTTCAATCATATCTCCGGGAGTGCATGGGTCGAATCTGTGCTGATGGTCGATGGATGGAACCCCAATCGGCAGCAATCCTCTCGACTAATTTAAGCCGATGCTTCTTGTCGACAGCCATTTTTTCTGCTGCTGCTGCTGCTGCTGCTTCCATCCCCCCAGCCGGATTCAATGGAGTGAAAAATTGTCTTTGTGGCCTCCAACCCCTCCAGTCATGCGAATATAGGGATGAGTCATCCAATAATAATATAGAAGTAGAGGTCTTATATTATTACCACTCTGGGGCTGTGAGCAGATTATACCAATGTGGTCATAAAATAATTTGGACAAATGCTTGATAAGGTATTGTTTGTACAAACGAGAATAATGCGCACGTTTTTTCAGGTGCCAAATTCTGTCAAAATAGTGCAGTTGTTTCGACAAGAATGATGAATAATCACGGTTCATGTTGTGACAAGTTTGTGACATAAAGCTGAATCAGACACGAAATGACTGACAGCAAGGACAAACCTACAGGAAATCAAAACGCAAGTCAGGAGTTTAACAGCACATTATAATTTTTCCATGCAATTTCAGATTATTTTTTTTGTGATTTAACCTGTTGCCTTCAGATAGATATTTGGAGAGAGGGCTTACATAGACGTTCCTGAAGTGAAAAACAGTGTGTTGATAATATGTAATCAGTAAACTTTACACCTTCACTCCCTAGATTGGCGATTAGATTTTTACAGCTTCCTGGGGAACCGAGTCGATTCCCTTTATGTCCTGGGTAGGTACCACAATTGGCCCGTGTTTCATTAACAATGTGTACGCTTCGCCCACACGCAACGAAACAATTTCGCCCGCGCGAAAATACATAGCCTGCAGGCATTGCACAGCGTTTTCTGCGTCTTTGAACAAGTTATTGGTCAGCTTTACAGTCACGTTCAATTCCCATGGTTGCATAAAGCATTGCCCTGGAGCAATTGTTACATAGCCTGCAGATAAAGACCTCAGTATATGCACACAGCAAAGGACTGTTGTACACAAAAATGTCCAAAGGAAAAAATTAAAAATGCAAAATGCAGCATGGTTGAAATGTTTCAAATAATATGCACTCATTTTCCGACGCGGACGGGAGAGAATAAGTTCATTATGTGTTACGAGTAAAGTTTTCAGTACTGGCATAGTACGTATAGGAGCGTTTGCTAACTGCATGCTGTAATTATGGAAATGAACCTCAAAGTGCTGCTGCACTACACATGAATATAACGTGCATTGAGATTTATTAAGCATTTAAAATGCATGCAAGTGCTTTTGTTCTAGCCTGCAACTTTGCCCGTGACAACCAAAATTTGAGTAATTTAATTTATGCCGTTCGAGGGCACATTGCATTGTTCGCATCGCAGTGCCCGCCATTATTCTCTCCTCCATGTTAATGTGAAGCATGTTTCCCTGCTCCTCCATTGAGCATTGTCAATACCATTTTCAAGTTATAATTAAAGCAACTCTCGTCGCCGTCTTCATATTATACTGCAGCAATTCCCATCTGTAGATTAGAATGCAAGTTCATTAACTGTACTTTTCTGACCCCCGTTAAAATATCAAACTGCTGCAGCAGACCGCATGTTAAATTATTTTCAAGCTTCGTCTAGTATTCCCAATTAAGCTACAGTATTCATTTAGTTTTTTCAGGCAACAAGCAGGGTTAACCGCTCTATCAAGTTGAATCCTGAGTTACACATTTGTTGCTTCAATCAGCACATAATTTTCATCCAATAAATCGTCCAGGTGTAAAAAAAACACATCCACTGTAAAATTAACCACATATCTATTAAATCATATCAGATCCATCCTGTACAGTTCAGCAAAACATCCTCTCGAATGATGACCACATTTTTCAACATTACACAATAATTGTATTACACAGAGGGCAGCAATTAGCCAGAGACCAACATAAGGGAAGTGAATTTTCCCTCCCCACTTTGTACAAGGCTCAGTTTATTTATTCCTTTTGTAGACTTTTGCGTGGAAGTTGTTTGGAAGCAGACCCCACAGAATCCCTTCATAAATCATTCAACGATCCTGCTGCTCCAAGTGAAGAAAACTGAACAGAAAATTCGCAGTAGCACTGTTTTTTTTCTTCTTCTTCCTGTTCCAACTGGTCGTTTTGCTCGGGATATCCTTTCGCCCACTATACCCTTGTTCCCTGTCCTGGAAGCTCCAAGCACTTGGGTTACGTAGTTGGGCCAGTCCATTTGACGTCCGGCGTCCCAAGACGCCCACGAGCTATCGGAACTGGTCGGAAAGGCAACAGGAAAAAAAAAGCGGAAGGGTGTATCGAGGACATCCGACGACAGACCAAACACACGGAGTAAAATAGGACCAATCGGAACCATCGTTTCCTTACATTTTCAACTTTTGCAAAGTCCTCTTTTCTGTCCTTTTTGTTTGTTCGTCGTATCGGCTTTGGTTTGGAAAATAGGAAACCGATCCCCTTCAGTTTCGGCGCTGCCTTGTTCCATTTAGCTATCTGTTTTACGGCCACTTGTACAAATAGAGTTGGATTCGTTCGTCCATCGCAATGGAAGGGTGTGCTGAGAAATGAGGCCAGTAAGCCCCTGGAATAGAGATGGAATGACGTTCCCATAAGTTACTACTCTCTCAGCCAGCCAACTATCGTCTACTCTGATTGTTCGCTTTCAAGTGATAGTGTTGTCGGAATTGGATCCATTTTGACACGTACTATTCATTTAAAGTAAGGCACAGATTATTTTGAAGCACACACTCACTGATATGTGGTGATACTTGTATATCTGGCGTAGCTTTAAAGCAATTTGCGCTTACCCGACTCCTTTTTATGCGAAACCGTTGTTAATAACATGCAAAATTATCACCATGCAAGCAGACTCATGGAACATAATTAGGGCATCCACCTGCCAGACACAGTTCCAGAAGGCTTGCGCGTTAAAGGACTCGTAATATCACATTGCCCTACACCGCATAATTATAAAATAATACATAATCCGAGTTAGTGTAACGCTAGTGATTGAATTACGCAGTCCAGAAGGACTAGGAAAAGTGAAGAAGTTGGAATTTAATTCAATTATTTTTAGAATCCTCATAGAAAGTGTTGGGATAGTTCGTTCAGGCTTATACTGGTAGTGCGTGTTTTATTATTTCCGAAATTCGCAATATTAAGCATATTTTGGGTAACGGGCAATGAAACATTCCACACTGGCATACCCTGAACACATAAAACAGCTGTGTTGCCATGTTTAGAGAACAGCAGCAAGCCAAAATCTGTGGCAAAGTGCTTATAAACCCGAACCTTAAGAGCAAGTCACATGCCTCTATAATGGAATTATTATGTCGAGGTGAAAATATCATAAACCGGCAAAATTAATTCCCCTCCCCTGCTTTCCCTCCACCCAGCACTTTGAGAAGTTCTTTCTCTCAGTACGTAAACAAGGGGGGGGCACAAGAAGGAAACACACATACAAAAGCGTCTTTGCCTAAGACAAACAATCTGCAAAGAAAGATACTCTGCAACTGGCCTCAAAGTTCTCACGCGCAAAGTTTCCAAGACCTGAAACAAACCGACCGCAAGTTTCCGCAAGAAGAGCCCTTCCTTCTCTTGTTTCCTCAGAAAACGCTTGTTACTCAAGTCCCAGGCTAGGATCCGGAAAAGGTACGGGCCTAGTGCTCCGGATTACGGGGGGCTTCCCTTCCTCGACCTGATTACAGTCTTCTTCCAGGATAAGTTTTATGACCTCTACGGTGCTTGGTACTGTACCAACCTCCTCTTGGGTGGGGATACAAAGGATGGAAATAAAGGTGTTGTCGCGACCTGTTATTTCGCCTCTGCAGGCGATTAAGTTAATTAAAGGTGAGTACAGGAGGCAGCAAATTATAACAAGAAATTATATTATTTACTGAGCAGTGGCCCACCCCCCAACTTGGACAGAGTACGATAATCCACTACCAGTTGGCGCATATGCTGTGCACACTACTGCCACTCCCAGGGCGAAAGTAGCACTACCTGCACGTTGGTGATGCGTCATTTCGCGGACAAACTGCCCTCTATTGTTGAATGGGGAATGTGAAAGCTACTGCTACCTTAGGTGATAAGTCAACTTGTTTACGGGGTGAAGTCACGGATGGTAAATTATCTTTAAAGTGAAACCCTGCGCAAATTTGCACTGCAATTTGCCCACCAATTACAGCACTATTTAGTAATCCCTAATATTGAGAAAATATTAGAAATTCAAGGCCATCGTTCAGGATTGTACGTGCTGAACTTAGGAATGGCTTGAAAAAGGCTGAGGGGCCAATGGTGAACATACCCCTCCGGCTGCATGAAGGGGGAGAAGAAGGGAGGCACCTACAGTAATTCTCCTCCCTTCCCCACTTATTAAGTCAACAGAAAGGGAAGCCAAATGTCCTTTTTTTAACCCCTCCATCCCCCCTTGCAAAATGGCTGAAGGCAGCGAGGGTTTTCGTGCAGTTCGGCCAATCGTGCAACTGCAATAAAAATAAAGCAGCAAAAACCTGCAGGCCTTCACTTATTTCGTCCTCAAATATTATAGAAAGGACGCACAAAATGCTGAATGTCCGAAAGTGGTATGATCCGATTTGGAGATTCAAATGTGGTTGTTAGCCTCGGAAGGCTATAAATACAGTATTCCTTTTGTTCTTCTATTAGCATATTAATTTCCAACCGACGAGCACAAAGTGAGTAGCAGGACTACAGTGATGTCGCATTAGTAAAGCATGCTGTAGGATTATAGCCTGGAAATAGAATCAGGAGTACATGGTGGTGTTAGGTATCATGCTATACTGAAAGGTCATCAGAGGTGAGCAACCGCAGTACACCTCATCATTCCGTTTTAAAATAATGTCGACACTTTGGATCATAATTAACTAACCATCCTGTATAATGTAATCTCTCTGGATACAATGTTGCAATTTATAAATTAAGTGCGACATTGGCTTAAGCCTGCAGAAGTACAACTACAGTGTGCTCTATGTAAATAAAACAATAGCCACAAACGTTAGCTTTGTAGAGTGGCCCCATTTAGTCTCTAAGGAATGGCACGAAGGAATATTTAATTCCAAGCAGGGCTTCAACACTAACCATTTTCTGATGTGGTTTTATTACAATGGGCTCAGTTACTTTATGGTCTGTAGGTACAGTATTTTATAAAAGCTGTAGAGTTCATATCTTAGGCGTTCTTTTCAACAGTAACAATTAGGCTACATGGTAAGCACAAAAGTCAAAATGTGCACGCATCTTTAACACTCATCCTAACTTTAATCATGGTTGAAGTAATCAGTCCCATCATTCTTCGTAAGCACTTGTTACTAGCTGTGCGACCCCCCTGTAATAGGCTACGATATCTCCCGAGAGTTTGCTCTGAGTTCCACAACAACAACACCGCCATTAAAACGAAACCGGAGCGATCCATTTGCGTCTGTTAAACCACATAAACGCACCCTCACCCTATCAATTCCTATCATGACACCATATCAATTGACGAACGACCAGATCTCCTGGCTTAGGTCCAGACCACGCCTCCACAGAGTCAACCTCATTATACAAACAAAGTGACTGATGAGAGCCACAAAGAACCCAGGACTAACCCAACCCTTTCATTATAGCCTCCATCTTCCAAGTTCTAGGAGAAAGCTCCAACAATAAATTAACAAGCCTGATTATTATTGACATGTTTTCCAGTTGTCTCATCTCGTCACACAGACTTCGTCTCGGGTGGGATTTCCGTCACACTAACCACCCCGGGGGAGCCTTGCACATCACCATTTATTCCAAACCTGTCTCCATACTCTGTTTAATGGCTCGTTTCTTGTTGGAGCACCCTGTATATGGTACGCGATAATAAAAAAGGGCAGCGATAGGGTGCCAGTAGAGTTGCGCTCGATTTGTTTGCGTGGCGATGCCAAAATGGGGCTGGAGTGTAGCTCGCCTACAAAATCCACCCTCTGATCAATAGTCGCCTGAAAAAGCCAGACTGCCTGGCTATAGTATCCTTCCCCCAAGGAAATACGGTGCACTAATGTCTAGCCCTGTTTCTCTATACGTGAAACCCCTGTATATGAATCCAGGTTTTTGCATACCATTTTTCATCCTGAGGGTTCGTTGCACACAAAAAAAAATTTGTGCGGATTTTTTTGGGGGGCCCGTGTATGCAGCATGGCCATCGTCGATTCTGCATGGCTGTAAGAGCGCGTGGTTAATTTGTTATCTGCCTGTCTGATTTCAAATCTGCGCGTGCAGTTCGCGGTAATGGTCGCTCAGGCTGCAGTGGATTCGCACACACACAAAAAATTGGATGCCATTTTTGAGGCGTCACGTGGGAATTTTTTTGCTATTACGAGTACCGCAGCGGCTTTGTATTTAATTTTTAGTGTAGCCCAGTTTAGTAGTCCGAGTCGACCGGCATGAGTGCAAATATTAGCATAATCATAAACTATGCATATGTTGACCGGCAGAAGTAATGTGTTGGTACAGTATAGGCGCATAAATATGGCGAAACTGCCATGTTAATATATGCCTCCCTGATCCTTATTATAAATACAGTACATCACGCTACAAAGAAATATTTCAACCGACCTGTACATTGCAGCAATAAAACTGTATACTGTGCTGTCACTGTACCATATCCAGCAATACAGGGACATAAAATCGATCCCATGAGTGATGATTCCGAATTTTATATTCTGATCCAAAGTCCCATATGTCTACGTCGTGTGCAAGTAAGACTGGTGACATTACTCTCTAAATTATTCTGTACTTTTTCTGTTCTATTTTACAGTACAGTAAAGTATCAGACACTGGCATTGAGTGGAAAACTCTTCTCTTGACTCGATTGCCTATTGACGAAAAAAATTAGTGACCAATATGTCCAACATTGTGCTTGGGAATGAATTTAGAATTTACATTTTAACAATATGATTGTAGTTTTCGTATTAAAGAGACACTTTCCTCAGCAGCCTTGTGCCAAAGTCACGGTCACTCGATCCATATCAATAACACATTCCTCCGTGCCCTTTCTCTATATCTGACAGTTAAAAAAAATCGCTCAACAAGCGTAGATCAATGTAAAGTGAGGAAGCGTGTATCCCTTAGCCCAAATCCGCCACCGGCCCCACTCTTCACACGCTAAGCCCCAGATCAGCAATGTGCACCGGTTCAAAAAAAAAAAAAATCAGCTTGACAAAATGGAAGTCGAGTAAATCCTTCCGGGAGCTAAAAAAAACGGTGGATCTCGATTACACTCCGCAGTATACAGCATAATTCGGTCTACTAGTAACATCCTCTAGCCCTCCCCGAAATTTTCATTTACTCCAAATCCGACTCAAAAGGTTTTTCGCTTCCGTAATAATTTCTGACGACGCCATAACGCGGATGGGAATTATGGAACTACTAACCCCCTGACGATGCGCGGTGTTACAGACAATATCTCCATTACCAGCAGGTTTACGAGCCATTTTCGGTGGGTTGCGCTGCATGTCATTCCCTGCATGTGCGGGGCCAGGAATGTGCCCGCACGCCTAATTGGGAATACTAATGATGGGCCTCTATGGTTCAGTCCTAACTAGTTTTAGTGGCTCGAGCACAACAAGAAAACACTTTGGCAGCCCGGAGGCTGAAAAATGTATTGTTGTTAGCAGTTTGGTGGCATGTTTGAGTACGTCATTATCAAAACCAACAGCAGGTTATCTCATTTTGTCAGAAGTTACTAAATTCATATTTCCAATATATGCAGGGGACATGTTATTCGTACGGTGATTGATAAATAAATGTGCCACAATAATTGCTGGACCGTGACTCACGTTAAATTCTTGTGTTCTAAAGGATTCTAATATAGACTGTGTGTATTGGGTAGACACTTTCTGATATCATATCTATAACATGTACTCTGTATAAAACGACGCCCTTTTCACGGTATAGCCCTATACGACCTGAAATGTAGGGTGGTTGAAGGGCCAATCTGTAAAGGTCAGGCATGGCCCCAACTCGTCCATTACCATTCTCCCACGCACACATGTTCCCCCACAGTGCTCGCCAACAGTGAAAAATCAACGTGCCTGCAGCGAGCCCTGTCCGATTCATACTGCGCAATATTCCGTGACAAATCCCGTCGAGTAGATTACCTTACACGACACATCCATTCACCGTGTTGCATACCCTTCTGGGCCTTTCTCTACCCTTGGAGTTTTAATCCCACGCTTGTCGCGCTCAGCCTCCTCTCATCAAGGTAATATCCCTCAGGATAAGCACTGGCAGGACATCCATTTCCTAAGAAGGAAGAAGCCCCAGCACCATCCCCCCCTTAATGTCTCGTCTCATTTGAAAGCTCGCATTATGGGGAATATATTACCTCATTCGAAAAGCTGCGCTTTCGGAACAGAAAAATTATACATCCCTCGCCACTTTTTTTTAAAACAAAAATTTTCAGCTGGGCTACAAAATCAACTCTAGCCGGCCTCTCATTATTCATGGAGAAAACCAACTTCATAATGAGCCCGGGTACATGTTCGATTGCTAACAAATGATGCAGAATTTTTGGGAGGCCCCATCGCAGTTTCATTGGAGAGGAATGGCCGGCTAATCCCAACCGGACTGATAATCGTTAAATCAGCCCTAAAATGCAGCGCGCTACACACTATTTTGAAGGAAAAATGTTTTCATGGGCAGTTTTAGCGATGGCTCAATAAGCTCCGCAAAAATGGGGCGATTCGTTATAGGCGCACTGATAAACACTTTCAACGGACCAATTGATTTATATAAGGACGACTTCTTTTTTTTGGAAGTTACTTTTGTGTGCTGGAGCTGTGAAAAAAAAACAGCCCCTGAAGTAATTTTCACAACGGAATTATTATGATGATGTAAACAATTTTCAGGCAAAAGGCTACAGGGTATACTGTGTGTGCTTCTGTACTAATAACTCATTTTGGTGTGCGAAAGTAACTGTGCTTTGATCTTGGCACACTTTTTAGCACTTCAAAGGTAATAGGACTAGCCAAAGCGTGTGAATTCTCTACCTTATTATTAATTTTTCTATGCACACTGTAGCAGTGTAACTCATAGAAGCTGTATGTTATATACGTAACCAAGAACCTACTCCAAGTGCACACTAAGCCTGCATAAAAATTGCATTGTAAAAAAATTCTGACAAGCAATTTTTACTCCCTGCAGGTATTGTACTAAATAATTCTACGTACATCTGATTATTCATGGTGTGAATCATTTAAAAAAAAATACTGTAGCGCAATGATACTGCTTTGCACTTGAGACCGATTTTTTTTAAAGCCGGCTCTTGATCTCACTCTTAGTAAATTGGCTCCTCAGTGGTCCTGAATTCCTTTTCTGACCGCCAGACCAATATTTTCAGCTCCATCAGATACTCTCAGATCAAAGGAACCCCCCAGAAGCCTGCTGGTCTGCTAAATCCAACCAAGTGCGAACGAATGGCCTGCATTTTCCCCCTTCCCTTCTGCCGGCAAATGAGCGCAAAGAAATTTCATCAGAAACAAATTGCGCTCCTTTTAAGATCCCCCCAACTTCTTCCCCTAGAAAAGTTTCTGCAAGTAGTGGTAATAAAAAGAAGAGACTTTAATCAATGGTCATTAGCGCCGCCACGTTCTTTTGCCTCTAGGAAACATGATGTCTTACACTCTGGGTATACCACTGATGAAAGGCTCTCAAAATCCGGTTGAAATTTGCTGGATACCAATCGCATCCCCCTGCAAATTACGAGGCACTGTGTATACAATACAAAAATAACCCCCACGAGAGAATCCATTTGGAAGTGGGTCCCACTAATCATGTCGCTTCCCATTGAATTTGCTCCGGTCCCAGGAGTGTATCCCCCGTGCGCTGTAGGCCATTTTTGCAAAGAATGTACAGGCCGCATGATTAGGGCAGTAATTAAATTGCAATAATGGGGGGGGAACTCAATGGAATCAATCAAATGGCGGGGGGTTCGATCCTCGCGTTTTTTTTTCTTTATTTTTTTCCTCTGAGGTTTTCTTTTTGTCGCCCGGATTCGAAGGCGAATAAAACTCCGTTACGGGGCTTTTCTCAAGTGGTCTTTCCACCTCTCCATCTCTACTTTCTCGATCCACAAACACACCTAAAAACCCAATCCACCCCGTTGGTTTCAGTTTGCTCAAGGAGTCATCTTTGATGACCAAGGCTTCCGCGTAGGTTTATACAGGGATTTTTTTCCATTTTGATTTTGGGGCGACGTGTAATCCGCCAACATCAATGTTTCCTAAGAATGGAGAAAGAAAGAGAGAGAGAGAAAAAAATGTGTGGAGGGGGGAAAAGACAGAACAGAAAAAAAGGGTCTCTTTATCTTCATCCTACACCGGATCCGTATGGCTTAAGGTCCTTCCTCAGCTAGGTCCCGACTCATTGCTTCTGTAAACCAGCATCCTTTGGATGACTCACTTTCTCCCCTGCAGCACAAAAAAAAACCCCACCATCTTCCTTCCACAATTTTTCTCTCTCTCAGAACAGTCTCGGATTGGCTTTGCCCAATGCAGCAGCCACCATTCGTACTTTTTTTCAATCAGAGTCGCCAATCTTTGCAGTCGGAATGTCAAAAAGGAAAAATTCCTTGTTGCATTCTGGAATATTGTGAGGTGTATAGAAGCCGTAGTTAATCTTTTTTTTTGAAAGGAATAATAATATGAGTTGGTGGGAAATATCTCGAGTCCAACTTTGCTCAAAACGGAGATATTGATTAGAAAATATTTATTGATTCTACAGAAAGGCTCACTTCAATAATGGGACCATCAGCAAACATCTCAAATATGACAACTTAAATACGTTTATCACTTTATAATGTCCTGCAGAAAGTACCAGAATAAGGAGCAAAGTTTTGAAATGACTTCCATCCATTTTTTACCATTATACTGTAAATCTGAAATGAGTGAATTAGTTGTTTTATCCTTTTCACCGGCAGATATGCGTATATGAATAATAACACAGCGCAACAAAAAAAAACTTTCGGCGTGTTATTCGGAAACCACTATGCACATCATGTTAGTAGGACCCAAAGTAGCTGGGAAACGCCCGGGATTTCTCTCCCAAAATCTGCAGTGGGTCAGGGTGACCAAAAATGCGAAAAATTCAAAATATTGACGTTTTTTGGCCTATTTCCAGGTCTGGCAACCACTGTAAGTTTCGGATTTTGTTTTTGCTGGCATTAGGTGTTACCTGGGTCTAGTCTGAAGCCACTATGGTGTTTAAAGTCAATCTTTTATAGAAACTGTGGTTTTCCAGGGTCCTTTTTATGGAAAAAATTCCGATTTTTGGTACTTTTCCGTCAATTTTTGGGGAACAGTGTATGGGCTTTAAAAAAAATGTGTAGCGTAATGGGCTCTTTAGAAACCCTACAATCAAGGAATAATAGTAGAACTTTCCTATGCAACCCTAGTACGCGTGTGCAAAAG
>JYFJ02000949.1:0-99053 GCA_000934665.2 Catajapyx aquilonaris | reverse complement strand
GGAGATTTTTTGGGGGGAAATTTTTAAGACACCTGCTTAATGGGAGGGGGCGGTCACTTTTTTCGAAGAAAAAAGTAAAATATAATAAAGTAATCAAAATGATCAAGTGGCTTCGCTTGTTGTTGTCCATCCCGGCAACCCCCACCCTACACACCCCATAGTGACTACATTTGTCTTATACCAGGGAGTTCAATTCTCAAACCTATCACCCCTCCAAATATTTAAGTCTACAATTTAAACTATAGGTCCTATAAAATCACCAGCACATGCAAATTAATCGGCACACTTTTTAGGGCATTTCCAATGGTTTGTTGCAGCCTGACCTTTGACCTGAAGGGCCCTAATATTAGGTTTTTGGTCTGTGGCCAGGCCCTACCTCGGTCTCCATCTGTCGGATCTCTCGTAATGAGACTGTACAGAGCACAGTACTTAGATATACAGTATATCTCTCCATGTGAAGATTGTATGCCCATAGTCGAATGTAGCAGGCCCAGTTGGCTGGTATCTGTTTGAATGTGACGTATGCGAGTGGTCACCTCCTTGGGGTCATCAGGACGGACATTCGGCATGACTGTTTCGTGGCATTAATTGCTCTATGGATTAATAAAGTCCTAAATCCCCACCCGCTTCTGCTGTGGGTGGAGATGCGCAGATCGTTCGACGCGGTTTTAGACGGGCAAATTTTTGTGTAGGCTTGGTCACCTTCCTGTCTCTTTGACCTTACATATTCCCCCCTTTCCACCCCTGCCCCGCTAGTATAGGCTAGTAGGCCAGGGGCATCCTTGTTCATCATCGAGAGATATACTGTATATCTATGTACTATGCTCTGTACAGTCTCATTACGAAAGACCCGACAGATGGAGACCGAGGTAGGGCCTGGCCCCAGAACAAACACCTAATACTAGGGCCCTTCAGGTCAAAGGTCAGGCTGCAACAAACCATTGAAAATGCCCTAAAAATGTGTTGATTCATTTGCTATGTACTGGTGATTTTATTGGACCTATAGTTTAAATTCTGGGAGTGAATATTTGGGGGGCTAATAGGTTTGAGAATGGAACTCCCTGGTATAAGACAAATGTAGGGACTATGGGGTGCGTAGGGTGGGGGCTGCCGGGATGGACAACACAAGCGAAGCCACTTGATCATTTAATTGACTTTTAATTTCGTTGACTTTTTTCTTCGAAAAAAGTGACCGCCCCCTCCCATTAAGCAGGTGTCTTAAAAATTTCCAACAGTCGCCAACAGTCGCCATCAGTCGTCATCAGTCGCCATCAGTCGTCATCAGTCGCCATCAGTCGTCATCAGTCGCCATCAGTCGTCATCAGTCGCCATCAGTCGTCATCAGTCGCCATCAGTCGTCATCAGTCGCCATCAGTCGTCATCAGTCGCCATCTTGGCCAGAGATGACGGCTGCAAATTTTTTTTTTCCTTTGCCAGACCACAACCGAAGAAGCCCCGGGATTAGATCCCAGGACCCTTCGATCGAGAGTCCGACGCGTTACCACAGAACCATATGCTCTGCTGCAACGAAGTTGTGGGTGTTGGAAGGGTCTAGCCTACTTACCAGATGCACTTCAAAGAGTAATAAAAAATGATGAAGTAAGGCACAGCAGAGAGGAAGGTCCATAGCGATAAAAAGAAACGACGTCTTTCTTTCCGGATTCGATCCTTCAACCTTCGGGTTACGAAGAAAGAGTCTTAACCACTGGACCACTGCGCTACTTCGATACTCTCACTCTCTCCAGCATGTACTTGTTGTAAAGAAAGGGCGCCATCACTGCAAGATCAGCTAATGACTCTTGTACAGTAAGTTACTATTAATTCGGTGTAACTTGATGAATATGCCAATTATGTTATTGAATTTGTTTTTCGTTTCATTTTGCTTATTTGTTATAACAATTGATTTTATGTTATATCTGTCACAATATTAATGGGTTTTTTAAATATTCAATAGTGCAATCAAAATAATGAAACTTACCTTAGATTTTTAGTTTGTCTTCTGTAGACAATGTTTGCTTCCGATGGGTATTGACATAAATTCAAACATTTGTAAACTTTTTTTTTGTCAATTCACGGATAATCCGCAGCCGGATAATTGGGGAGTAGTGTAGCTATTATACTATAGGTACGGTGCAGTAAAAAAAAAAACATGTTTCAGTAAAATCCCCTCATTGTATTTCCCCAGTTCCTTACAAATCCCAAACGACACACAAAAAATTTGCTACTTGAGAATTATTGAACTCTCGTAAAACTCACTTTTTAAAAACACATATGTTACAACAATGATCGACATAATTATACTCTGCATTAAAGGCTGGTGTTTAAAATTATACTCAGCTGGAATGTTCGGGAACGGATGACAGTTTTGTCATTTTTTAAGTTGTTCAAGTAGAGTGAGAAAAACAACAGTGATATAGTTGCGGGCAGTTTGTTAACGCAGGTTAATCTGGCTGTAAAAACATAAAATCACGTTTCGGTTTTTTAAAAACAGAAATAAAGATGACTCCTAGTACTACTCCCTAGGGAGAAAATCACTGTAAAGTAAGAAGGACATTCTCATCTGGAATTCCATGAAAACCCCCCATGGAATCCTGTGGAAACCTATGAAAACCCATGGAATCCTCTGGACACCTAAGGAATCCTCTGTGGAAACTTACGGAGTCCTTAGGGAAGCCGAGGCAACTGAGGCCACGAGACAACCCAATCATTTTGCCTGCTTTGGGAAGATTTTTTTAAACGGAATTATTAATCCCTGTTAACTCACAATTTTTTGGGATATAAATGACATGTAATTTAAAACTAGAGTCGCTTTCGATCCTGCTTCTCTTCCCTGATTCGCTTGCGACGAAACCAACGCGACAGTAGCGCTTCCTTGTTGTTTTCTGCTCCTCCGTTGACCTCTGCGCTGATTGGCTCGGGCGGCGTCGCTGATCCGGATGAGCGACGCGAATCGCGGCTGGCTGAGCGGTTGCGGTGCGGTTGCGGTGCGATCACCTCAGGAGGCGGGGGCGGACCGCGGGCAAAGTAGTGGAGCTCCAGGGGCTGACGTCGGGGCCGTGGAGCCCAGGGGGCCATCATGGACAGGGAGCGTCGGACGCGTCGCTGAGCTTGTGCCGGGCCCTCTCTGGAAAATGGAAAGCAATTTAGAGGCGGCCAGACGCGACTGGACGCGGTCGTACCGTTGCGCTTCTGCGGCAAGTTCGTCGCGACTTCTGGCGCGTCGCCTGAGCGCGCTTGGAGGAATGTCTGCGACTGCAGCTTGGTGAAGGAAGACGGACCGTTGCGACGCGGCGTCGGTGACGGTGCTGGGACGGCTGCGTCGACTGCCTTCCTCGCTGGAGCTGTTTCCAGCTGCGACGCGGTCTAGAGGCGCGGCGGCGCTCACGGCGCGTCGCAAAGGCGTCCCTCTCCATCGTGCCCAGTTGGCCTTTCTGCCGCCCACGACCGACGCTGCCTCGGCGTCGGAATCGCCGAAGAATCTGCTTGACTTGGCCGGTTTGTTCGTCACCTTGATGTTATTGTCACCTCGTCGATCCAACGAGCGCGACCTTGACGGCGACGGAGGCGTCAGGAGCGTCGCCTTGGCCCTGCTGGCTTTGGCCTTTTCCTCCAACATCTCTGCCTCCAGGTCAGGCACCGAGCGTCGTATCCACATAGCAGTTCGGTCCTAGATTATTTTTTAAATGCAGTATATTAAGGGATCCGGATTTTTCGCCCCCGATGTTTCGCCCCCGAGCCAATTTCGCCCTCGGCGCATTCGCCCCCGTGACATATTCCACTTCGAAGCATTCAGCTGGGCATTTCTATATAGAGAAGTGACCTGCTGGTCTTGTGCGTAGCCTGGCAATGGCGGGGGCGAAATTGTCACGGGGGCCAATACGCCGGGGGCTAAAAGTCCGGGGGCGAAATGTCCGAGACCCGTATATTAATGCGTCGCGTATACAGATCGCCCTTCCTATATACAATACCTTTTTTCGAAGACTGGTGTCTGTTTCTGTTCCACCCGGTAGTTCAGGCTCCTCTGGTCCGGACCATGCCTGAAATATTCCAATTAGACCAATTAAACCACTATAATTAATTATCAACACTTTGAGCATGATCTTTACCTTTACCTTGTATTCGCCGCTTCCGTTTCGTCTGCGTCTGTCTTGCACTTTGCTGACCCCGACCTCACTCCCGGACGACGTGTCCACAACACCTTTGATGACCTCCCGCTTATTAGTGACCGTCTGTTTCGTCGATTTGTCCTTCTGGTTGCTTCTACCGTCGGCCAAGAAGGCCGATAGAAACTTGGCTCGTTGACGTCTGATCCGTCCTTCCCGCTCGCTTCCACTGACGTCGCTGGCGTCCGTCCTTGGCGACTTGTCCCTCCGACGAAGCAGCGTCGACAGCCCGCTCTTCCTGGGCGTCGGCTTCGACGCCACTGGCGCTGGAGGGGGCGTCCCGTTGACGGCCCTGTCTTTCGTCTTGCTCATCGCCTTGCTGCTGTAGCTTGCACCGTGGTACTCGGTGTAGTTCGACAGTGGGTCCTTGTTGGTGTCCTTTTTGTCGTCGCCTTTGGGGCGGAATGTTATTTTGATCTTGCGTCGACGTCGAGAGTCGCTGTCGCTGGCGGCGTCCTTCGACGGCGAGTCCTTACGTTTTTCGACAGCGCGGACCAGACGCGCTGACGATACTCCAGACGACGCCTCTTTCTTCGCCGGCGACGGTGTCCGTTGTGCTGTGACAGTAGTACCGGTACCGACAGTAGGTTCTCGACGTCTGTCTGCATCTCGCACCAATCTGGTCGACGACAGCTGGGCGCCGAAGTAATACTTTTGCGTCGTAGTTGTCGGCGACACCCTAGACGTCGGTGACACCCTGGACGTCGGCGACTTTGCCTCTTTGGGAGCCGTTCCTGCGACGGTATTTCCATTGATGGCGACCCTTGTGACGTGACCTCCAGCACTGGGAGGTGACCTCCTGACCGGGGTGTGCACTGTCCTCTTGGGTCCCCCAGCGTCGCCCAGCACCACCTGGGCGTACAGCACCTCCGTCGGCGCCTTCAGGGTGTCCTTGACGTCAGCGTCGGTCGACGTCGACGCCAGATAGGAAAACGGACGGTTTCCATTGTGGGCTCGGTCGTTCGTCGGTTCAACCAGAGGAGGTGGAGCCATTGTTGTCGGGGCACGAACCTCGCTGCTCTGAAGACAACAATATTTCAGTTTAATAATATTTATGGAAGACAACATGCAACATGAAGTAATTATTTTGGTACACAATGGGGCTTGTCGTCCGCAATGTTTCCACGGTTGAGATAGGCACAACTCACTGCCCCTTTTTTCTTGAAACGTGCTGAATAAATTTTAGCCGATTATCATGTCTAGATTAAAAAGTTGGCAAAACGTCCGAAATATTAAAGCATAAAAAAGTGATGGATCTCTTCCTGTTCTCGCCGATTCCTGGACATGACATGAATCCGGAAATATCTACATAAGAAATCATAACTGTCGTCATCTGATAAGCAGATTTATTGTCCTCCACACGAGCATGCACACAACGTTGCCAGTTTTCACGACGATAATAAGCTAGATAATGAGTCAACTGACCAGTGCGTCAAGTCGTCGAGCGAGTCTTGGCACAGTTCCGGGCGCCATCGACGGCGGTTCGTGAGGACGCTGGCTGGGATGCAAGGGAAGGTCCCCTGCATGTGCGACGGGGATGTCGCCCCAGTGAGGAGAGGGCGTCGGGCTGTGGGGCGACGACGATGATGACGGTAGAAGGAGCGTCGGTGACAACCCGGAGCGTCGTCGCAGCCTCTCTTCGGATGACTCAGAGTCGAAGAAGTCGTCGTGGGCGCCGTTGGACAACCGGATTCCTTCTGAACCGCTTCGCCTTTGAAGATGCTGCTTCTTGGTTGTGGTGGTCAGCGACTCCATCGGAGACGTCGGGGACGTCGTGGCTGTTCGACGTCGCGAGTGGCGTCCTCTCTCCAGCGACCTGGTGTCCGTCATTGGCGGCGGAGGCGACGGCGACGCCAGACATGTGATTCGGTCCACCTGATCCAATATCCGCTGGGCTTCTCGACGTGCCTCGATGGCGTCGATGTCTCTGCTCCAGTCGGTGTCGCTGACGTTGAGCGTCCCCATGCTACCGACGCGATCGTCGTCCACGACCGCCAAAAGGTTCGGCGGTGCTCGCTGCTTCGGAGGAATCCGTTTGACTCTCACGTCTCGAAGGAAAGACACTCGCTTGTTAGACGCCTCCGACGTCTCAGAGTGCAAAGAGTCGGATCGCCTGACCGACGTCGCGGGCGTCGGTCCCAGGGTGTCACTTGTGCGAATCCTCACCGGCATTCCGTCTCATCTCTGCAACGAAATTGTTTAAAAAAAATTAATCTCCATCCGTCATTTCCTGTACAAGCCTATGAGTGACATACCATCTAAATAGTGTCACTCTAAATGTCACTGGTGCATGCGACGCTTATTATGGTTCCGGAGATTTACCTCACTTTCTTCCTGATCCGCGTCAGTGTGTCAAGTTCACTGTCATATGTTCACCAAGTGTTTCGACCATTACGTGACTTTCAATATGTCATCTCTGTGCACAAAAAAAAGTGTGGTGTTGCGACATGCACATGTGTTGTGCACCTTTTTTCATGGCCTGCAACGCACATATGTTGCGTAACACGCTAAGACCACAAGGGCAAACGATGTCACACTCTATTTGCAAAAAACCTTCCCTTCAAAGTGCCCTTGAAATCGCCATGAAATGATTAGCATATGATTTAGAGTTGCATTTATCTATTCATCTTCAGGCTTTTGAAATCAGTAACCACAAGGTGATTCGCCACATCAGTTTCAAAACTGGTGTTCATGCCACACCCTGTACCTTTCCAACAGCCATACATTACTATTTTTTTTCTCCCCATCCTGAAGACAAGGAGTGTATATTAAAAGTGTAGGAAAAAGGCAAAAGACAACAGAACAGGTTTGACCATCATCAACGAGTAGGTGGTGAGAAGACGCCGCTTTACATGTAAAGAATGCCAGAGGCTCCGAGTCAAGAAAACCACAGACAGAAAAAAAAAAACCATCATCACGTGTGGGGGAGAGCAAATTAACAACATGACAACGCAAAATTTAGCCCCATTTTGGGGGTATACCCTCCAGACACGCCAAACCCACTTAAAATGTACTTGAATAAAAAAAAATCGCAAAAAAAAGAAGAGCGAATATCGAGCGTGACTGATTCAAAGTGGCGGCCACCCAAAAAGACGCCTATGCAATGACCATGCCCAAACAATTTTGTGTGGGTTTTTGCCTCTCTTATTTTCGAAGGTGGGTTAACACACCTGAAGTCACCCGATTAGCACAGTCTAACGTCGTATAGTCTGCAAAAAAAAAATCTCCAACTTCAAGACTTGACTTGAGAACAAAGGCTCAAACTTTTTAAAGCAATTTTTTTAAAAGACCATGCACGCTCCTTCATGATAATGCCAACTCATTCGAAATTCCAGAAAGAAGTTGCTGACATTTTGGCATTATAAAGGCAGCATTTTTAAATTCAGGCTAATATTAATTGTTATCTATTAAGAATCACAGCCCTAATCTCGATTAATCTATTACCAACTGCAGCCATAACCACTTGCCAGGTTAACCCATTGGGAGCATGGAAACCGAACCTGGACAAACAAACAAACAGAAATTCATTTTATACCCACATGCCAGGGTTACCAAATCTGGACAAACATTGCTTATACCCATTTC
The DNA here is from genome assembly GCA_000934665.2 of Catajapyx aquilonaris. Lineage (NCBI taxonomy): Eukaryota > Metazoa > Arthropoda > Diplura > Dicellurata > Japygidae > Catajapyx > Catajapyx aquilonaris. Next base: position 91,305 of record JYFJ02000949.1, on the reverse strand, counting down.
ATACCCATTCACATCAATTTTATACTCATTTCATATACTCAAATATGGACAAACCAACTTTGCCTTTTATACATGCATGTACAGATAATCATGATTGCATTTTATAGGCACATTTTTGTTGATATTGCATGTCGTAATATATTTTGCTTAATATTTTCACAGTGTACATTTTGTCACCTGATGCGTGGAGCCTTGACGTCACCTGAGGCCTTATTTTCCGCTCTGTTGGCAAACGACAGATTAATGTCGCTAAATCACCGTGGCAACACGGGTGACGTTTCAAGTCTCTTTATCTCAAGGCCGGCAGTGCATATGCAGAGAGAGAGAGAGAGAGAGAGAGAATGGAGGAGGGGATGTGGCCTTCACAGACTCCCAGAAGCCCCCTTCTGGCCCCCACCAACCACCAACCACCACCTTCTCTATATGTATAGTGTATATCTTTTAACATACATGTTCCCCCACACTCCTCTTTTGAGAGATACACCTTTTGCCAGGCGCGACCCAGCCCAACCCAGCCCAAGGTCTTCACTTTACACTCTTTTTTTTTTTTTTACATCTTCTTTTCCTTCTCTATAGGCGCACCTGTTCTAAGGTCACCTCTTAGTGGACCTTCCATCACCCTGTTCTTTACTTATTGCCTTTTCATGTGAAAAATCTAACGGACCGGCCAACAAAAACTAGTACTTTTGTAATGCTAATATTGAGTATAATTAAGCTGGTGTCCTGGAGCGACGACCTTTGCACAGGGTGGTACACTGCTCAAGTATCATGAATTTGTCCATACACGTGTTGACTCATCACCAACGTGCATGTATTTTCAGGCAGTTGCGCCACCTGTTTGTGACACATTTGAGGAGAAAACGGGCTGGGCAGTGTTGCCAATTTGCGTGGTACAGAAGCAACAGTGGTCGCTTCTAAAGTAGTTGAAGTGTGGGACTTGGGCAGTGGGCCACCCTGCGGTATTCATGCGTGAAGACGCCGGCGACATATGAAGCCGTTAGAGAAAATGAAAATGTGGAAAAAGCATTTTCGTGTCGACTGTTTCGTGATGGGGTACCGGTGGCTGGTACACCGGCTCCCGGTCCGCCTCCCCCCCCAAAAAAATTGGGTCTGGAGTCCACGAAAAAAAAGGCAAATGTTAAGGAGACTTGAACGCTGGCAGGTCACACGTTCCTGGCGTAGATCAAAAAACCTCCATCCGGTGGTTTTTGATTGGTTCGTGATTGAATTGCGACCACGATTCTGCCCAATTTTAGAGCCCGCACAGATCGTGGCCACGTACGACACGCAGTTAAATTACACAGGTAATTGCAAGGTATGGGGTTGGACTAACAAAAATTCGGAATTTTCTGTTGCCATATTATAGGCTAACCCTTTTGAGCACGAGAGTACCTCTGAAATATTTCAGATTCTCGCCCACAGCTTCCGGTTTATGACACCCGATTAATCTCCACCGTTGCCTTCTTATTCAAGGACGAAAACTGGTCTTTGGAACATGTTAACTTCTCCACAAAAAAAAAAATCTGACAAAGGAACATAACGGTAGCAATAAGATGACACTTTTCCAAGGATTCCTTCATACCATGGAGAGTGATGGAAAAAAATGTTTAATTTAAAATAAACCCAGAAGGTAGCCACTTTCAGATTCTGGGCTCTGATTTCCATGCATTTTCGAGCACGAGGACACAAGTTGGGGTCAACAAAAATGGTCACCCGGTTGCAACTTTTGCTCGAGGACACGCGTGACCTTGCGTATAGTGTGCACAGTGTGTGTCTTGTGGGTTCTGAATTGGACATGTAAGGTCATGGTTGCTTCTATTTTTTTTTAAAGCAGCCAAGATCTAAGGAGAAAATATTCAAGGTACGTTAGCTGTCTTAATTGCAGCTCCACACTTTGCCAAGCATCCTCTTCAGGATTATGGGATCGGCCTGTATAGCAGTAAACAAACTTGTAATAAATAATAATGAAGCTGTCCCCAATATGGACAAAAATACTACTGAAATATTACCACAGTGAAACGTGAAAGTTGAGCCAAGAACAGGTTTTATTTTTTTCCCTTCTTTTTTAAAATGCGGCTTGTCAATATGGATCCTGGCTCTGATCCTGTTTCGAGCTGATAAAATATTGCCAGAAGGCAGCAATCACTTCTCGGCCTTCTCAGTTCCGTGCTCAGCTGGCTGGCCAGTTTTTTTTTTCTTCTTCTTCTTCTAGTGTCCATGCACGTGTGTGCATCAAAAAATCTCCTTTCAATCACCAAAGGTCGTTTGGAGAAACATTCCAGAGAGCAGGACTCCTTTGAGAGAAAGATAATTATGTATAAAAAAAAGTAGTTCCAGTTTTCCACCTGCATATATGCTGCCGGTACTAACACGCACACACAAAAAAAAAGGTGAAGTCGTCCTTGGATTCGTGGAGCTCTAAATGTCTGGACGGGAGAATATTACCTGATAATGATCTGCAAATATTGGGCGGTTTTTTTAAAGTCTGGATTTCTTACAGTAAAATGTAAAGAAAACGCAATATTTGCTAGGAGGGAAAAAAGACACGCTAATGCACTCTTTGTCGGCCGATAATACCCCAGGAGGAATTTACTGACGTGAGAGAAGAATTCCTGTACATGGTGGTCCATATATGCTCGAGTCAACTGGAGAATTCGAGCTATAATTGGAAGAGGTAGTTACATGCAGAGAATTAAAGAAATTCGGGTCAATTACTGATGGAATTTCTGCTCCAGAGAAATCCAAGGACGTCTGAAAGAATTTAGAGAAGTGCACAACACGAATAGGTAATAAAGAAGAGTGCAAAATGTTACGGCAGGAGTCATCATGAGGTATGAAATGATTTTTTTTCTGCCATTGGAATCCCGCCGATTTTCCAGAAAATATTTGCAATTAATGCTCAGTAAAAATTGCAGGTAAATGACACAACAGAAGTTGCATGCACACGTCAACAGAAGCCGGGTAATCCAGCAGAAAAATTAGAGCGGGAAGAATCCAGAGAAGTCCAGGGAAATTCCAGGAATTCAGAGGCGGAAATTTGATTGAAACCTAGATATTCAACCAATAGTACAAAATGACATATATCCAATAGTCGATCGACAATTTTTTTCAAGCATCACTTTCCATCGTATTATTCCACAACCGCGGAGTGAAAATCCAGGCCAATTGCAACCACACAACACATTGCGACAAATTGACAGTGTGTAACGAGACAATTATACTTAAAAAAAAGTTGGCTTGTTAATACATCGAAATAATGCGTTTCGACTTAAACTGTACCTTTCGCTTTATAATTCGACCACCTTAACTTTTTATACATGCCGGAAGGTTGGGACCACTCCCTCGAGCAAAGTGCGCCTTTCTCTTGTGCAAACACAAACCTTGCCAAAAGGTCTTATTTCGGGGTCAAATGCGGTGTGTGCACACGACAATTGGTTCTTTTTTTAAAAAAGAAAAGGTGGCGATAAAAAGGCACGAACTGGAACGGTCCGGACAACTTCCGGAATGTGTCCAGTTGGTGCCCGGTTTTGTTCGAGACGCTATTGAAGCAAGTATGACCGGATCACTTTGAAGGCTCATTACATGCCTGAGTGAGTGTTTACATTGAGGTACGGCAGTGGTAATACCGGTTCTCATCACACCTGTTGCCAACTTATTTGCAGACTTTAAAAACCGTTGTGTCCAAATTTTAAAGGGCAAAGTCACAAGGCGATTTCTGATTTAAATATTTAAATTTTCAGTATTCAAAATTTTGCGCTTGGGTCACTTTTCATCCTTGCATGATGCAACCCAAATTCATGCCCTTGAGGACACTCACCCTTCAAGAAGAAAAAAAAATCCAACAAAAATTGCAATACAAGAAAGGGTGAGGCTTGACTCACAAAAAAAGGTCGCGCAGTGTTTCCTTGCGTGCCCGACAAACATCCCGAGACACTTTTTTTTAAATCGTCATAACTTTATTAAAAAGAGAGAGAAAAAACTCCTTCCCCGTTCTTTGCATCTTCCTTATTCGTTCCGGCAGAGAACCCCTGCGGAATGGTATTTTCGGTACTTTTTCTCTCTTCCGACTACCGCCACTAGGTCATAGTAATAAACACGAGCTCAGCAGGCTGCTTCTTAGCTTTAGAAAAAAAAAATATTGAAGAATCACCCTGTAGTTTTGCATAAGATCTGTTCGTGTTTGAGTAATCGTGCGTGTCTAACCTGTCGGAAATCATCCCCATGCTTGCTGCAAGCAGCATTGAAAGTGAAAACTTTATCCATCCATTATTTGCTCCAGCACTTCCATGTATGGGCCGGGCCGTTTGGCACTTCGTTTTCTGCCGTTTCCACCTCCTAAAAGTGGTCCTTGTCTCGAGTTAGTCGGACCTGGTCCTCCAATGACGTAGTTGTTTGAACCACGTCAGACAAAAACCCGACTGCTGCCCACACGGACATCGCCTTTTGTTTACATTTTTTGATCAGTTGTTGTCTGCTGGAAGGGTAGGAAGTGAAGTCTCTATTCGAAATAATGCGGGTGTACTTATACAGCGTCAGGTCCTCAAGGATGTAGTAATAAACAAGTCGCAGCCATTGCGGAATATGTTCCCACAGCTCCTCGCAATATTTCTTATAGGGTATGTCCTCTCAAAGCACTTTAAAAACTAGGTGTTTGCATACATGCCCTCATCATACAGTAGTAAGATCTTCACAGTAAGATATTCACAAGTAAGTTCCTCGCAGTAAGGTCTTCACAAGAAGTTTCCTCACAATAAGGTCCTCACAGTAAGGGATTTAAAAGAAATTTCCTCGCAGTGTAAGGTCCTCACAGTAAGATATTCACAAGTAAGTTCCTCGCAGTAAGGTCTTCGCAAGTAGTTTCCTCACAATAAGGTCCTCACAGTAAGGTCTTCAAGAAATTTCCTCGCAGTAAGGTCCTCACAGTAAGATATTCACAAGTAAGTTCCTCGCAGTAAGGTCTTCACAAGAAGTTTCCTCACAATAAGGTCCTCACAGTAAGGTCTTCAAAAAATTTCCTCGCAGTAAGGTCCTCACAGTAAGATATTCACAAGTAAGTTCCTCGCAGTAAGGTCTTCACAAGAAGTTTCCTCACAATAAGGTCAAAGGTTCTCACAGTAAGACCTTCAAGTAAGGTCTTCACAGGCCGAACCACCCTCTCGTTAGAATAAGCCCCATATGACTAATCAGACAAGACAGTATTATACTAACAAGTACCGTACTTACATTAAAATTACGGTATGTAAATCTAATTTTATTGTTGATTTTACCTTCACGTCGCAGTCCTAAAGGTCATTATTATTACGCAGTGTGGGTGAATATATCACTGATTGTTTGCCCAAACAACCTATTGGCAATCAAGGCTACTTGAAACTTGTTGTATAAATCATGCATCACATATCTCCATCTTGTGCTTGCGGACTTTGGCGGTTTGTTTTCAACCCAAAATTGGCCAAAATTATGCGGGTTTGTCGGCGATGCTGCCCAAAAACGGACCAAACGAGCTTGTTGGAGGATGGGTCCCAACAGCCTTGTTATTACTACATAAAAACTGTCTCGAATGGATTACGAGCCATGAAGAAGGGGCAAAGGAATGATGGGCGGATGCAAGGTCGGACATACGTTTAAAGGAATAAGAAGAAGAAGGAGAAGGAGATGAAGGAGAGGGCACCAATGATTGGAAATAAATCCAGCAAACCCGCATATCTCTGCATACATCTCATACCCAGTGGGCGAGTACCCCCTTTATACACACCAGGCTTAAAACATGTGGGCGGGATAGCCTGCAAAATGCACCGCAGAGACTATAACACAACTTCCCACACATATAATAGAAAACAGCAAAGCGATGACTTTCACATTCTTGTTATTTCCAATTCCGATGTAACACACACGCTAGATCGCTTGTTACTCTGGATTACACAGACTTTCAGTGCCTGAAGGGATTTTGAAGGAATAAATTTCTGGTACAGTTTTATCATCAATCTCGCCCGGTTATCTAACCGGCGTAGTTAGTTAAGCAGGGGGAAAAAAAACCTGACCATCCACTTTCTCCAGTTATGCCACAATCGACTGACAAAAAAATAATGCAATCCCGATTTAAAAATGACTATGACTGTACTATACAAAAGAGGCGATCAATTATTAGTAGACATCAGGAAAGGTTGCCATATTTTGTTGATGCAAAGTACGTGTCACATTATGAAACCACTCTGTACATCGAGACGCAGTGTCCCAAAAATGTCTGCACCTGCCAGTATGTAAACTTTCACTTGCACCACCAACGCACCTGTCAGCATCAAGTGTCCTTCCTTATAATGTAGGCTAAATAACAAGACTACCGCGTTCATGCCGTGCTTGACCCTTCACAAAATCAAGCCTGCATATCACAGGAGAGGCGTCGCATATCTCTGAATGCAAGTGGCGGTTCCGGCCTGTTTATTACAGAAGCAAAAGGGCTGGCCGCTCAGGAGGACATTTGGGAACCGGATAGCACGACAACTCTGCCACTATTTGGACGCCGAAATATGCCAGAAATGGCAACATTGTCAATTGTTGTCGAGCATTGTCGACTAACCCTGGGGCTCACCTTGCAAGGCCGCACCAAATAAGGCGTCATCCCAAAGCCCTCTTCTCCTTGGATCGCCTGTCCTTATAGCTGCTGCCTGCTGCCCCCCACCAACAAAACCACCTTTTTTTCATCAACAATCCAAGAGCACTAATCCAGCATCACAACAATGCGGCATCCTCTCCTGCTGGGTGATGAAGACGCCCTCCGTCCACCACCACCTCCGACGACCACCGAACTGCGTCTGACACCAACACCAACCAACACACGTATGCACACACACACACACGCTTAGGTGAGCGGCCGCACCCGCTGACGTCATGCTTGCCCGCCTTGAAAGGCCTTTTGGCTCGGATCTCTCAGGTAAAGAAAGAAGAAGCTAAGACGATGATGATGAAGAAGAAGGAACCAACCAGAGTGCAGCAGCATGGGTTATATGGCGCGGGTTGGTGCAGTCGTGTTAGGGTATACGGTCCATGGAGGACACCTGCTGGACTCCGCTTTTTTGTTGCTGTTGTTGTGTACCCTTATGTCCAAAAGTAGTACACACGGTGTTCATACTCAAATGCATGTGGTAGCAATTTTTATTCCAGTTTAAAAAAATTAATGCGAGTTATTATTACTTAAACGTCCACCGCAGGCCGCAGGCCTAGACAAATGCGAGCGAACGGAGGGGTTTTCTAGTATTATTTTTATTTACATGTTCTACAATTTCTATATTTATTCGTTTCATTCTATACGATGATTCAGCGATGATTATATTAGATTTCACATTTAGTAGTTTAATTTGAAGGCAGCTATTTTTTCATAGTTACTTTCAGAGTAGTTATCGCAATTATTAGCTGCCATGAGGCTGAACTAGATTTATCGATGCTCTGAATTGAAATGAACTTCAGAACATTATTTTCTTGCCGACATTACAACCAATTATTACCAATTAATGCCCGCATTTAATAGTCAATAAAAGTGACTGTTTAAAACACAGCATTTTTTAAAACGAACATTTGAGTTGGAACACCCTGTACACGTATGTGTGATGCATCCTGTGTGGATGCTGCTTCTTGATGCCGCCCGCCAGACCGTGACCACCTATCCTCATCATACTCGCTTTTGTGCCTGCAACCTTGCCAGGGACTCATATGCGATGTAATGTAATAAATTGTGAGCTAATAATGCACGTAGATTGGGCCGTATAATTATCGCCCCAAGTTTATCATCTGATAAAGAATGAGAAATCCGGATTCCGATCAAGATTTTCGTGCTTAAGATAAACAGGGTGGTCAGTATCCACAGTGGGATAAGTTATGGACAGATTATAATCCAGAGAAGCAACAAACAAGTTGCTTCCCTGGTTGCTGGGATGAACAATCTCCTTCCTAGTAATACTTGGAGAGTGCACCACCCTGTACTCTGGCAAAGTAATATTCCAGCCGGCCTCGCACTTTATGTCCTCCGCAGCACTCTTTTGGCAACCTTGAACGCTATTTTCCTTAATAAATGTAGTCCTCTACATGCGTATTTACAACAATCGTTTGATATTACCCTGACTATTGCAAAAGGGATTCGACACGCCCAAGGATAATCCGATGCAACATTTTGCCAGATGAACCTCTGACAAGTGAGTAAAATCTAATCCATCTTATATGACTGATATGTAATCTATTTTTTCAATGCGACAAAATATTCAAATATTGTTAAATTTCAGGCAAAAGCCAGAATTTTTTTAGAGATTTAATCCAGAAGGAAGGGGACTTTGCTTTTAAAAAAAATAATTTGGCAACGGCGCGGAGCTGCTAGGAGGAAGTACTTTCTGTTCATATTCATGACTGACATTTGTCATTCGTATTATTAGGCTCGTAAAAATCGCGGAAAGATTGCAGAGTCACCCTGACAGGAAATTGGCATGTCGACATCGGTTTTTAGCGAATATACTGGCCATACAGGAAAGGTCATCTGTTTGCAAAAAAATAAGTACTACTGTTCAAGCTGGACAATAAGGCAGCATACGTATATGTATATTATTAAAAAAGTGAATTGCACAAAGGAGTCTATTCGCATGCATGAGAAAATAATAAAACTGGACTATGAGTCTATGACAATACTTGTATGTGAATAGAAATAATAAAAATGTATAATACATGAATATAAATAATATAAATATTAATATAAATGAAAGGCAGAATGTAATTATTATAATTATCCAGGATGTGCACGACTTCCTTTGCTTTTATCAAAAGTGGTACAAGATAACGGCGGGGTTCTTTTTTGCGCCACAATTTATCATTTCAATTATCCCAATTGTCATTCAAATTTGGCAAAACTCGTGATCGCCAAAATGATGTTAACATGCAAATGTGCCAATTTCTCATTCCTTTATATTTTCTTATTCCACACTCTGATAAACACACGAGGTGTCATGTTGGGTCGTCAATTTTCGTGACAAGTAGATTAGAACACCTCCTTCGAAAACAATTCATGGCAACGCCCCCCATAGAAGCGAAATTTTTACAAAGAAAAAAAAAAAGATTTGATGAAAATGACAGTTTTTGCATTTACAAGTATGTCACGTGCCCTTTTTAAAACATGAAAAATATAATTTACATTCCGGCTGTACTGGCAACGTTTCTGCTATTATTCCAAAAAGTGCACTAATTTTAACAGCAAGTGAAACCTTGCAATCAATTAATTAACTAATTAGTCAATTACAAGGTCATTTAATTAATGAATAAAAATCGATAAAGGCTTTGCAAAGCATTTACAGAAGAATTGTGGCACATTTCCTGTCTGATATATATTCTAAACAGCGGAATATTTGTAACAATGTGTGCAACCTCGTCATTTATTAATTGAATAGTTAATTACAAGGTTAAATAATTAAGAAATTATCGATATATGCCTTACGGAGCATTTAACAAAGGATTGGCACAAATTTCGTTGCTGATATATTCCAAAAGGTGCCAATATGTGCAACCTCGTAATTAATTGCCCAATTAATTAATTAGTGAATTCCCAGGTCGATTAATAAATAATTGATAAAGGATTTACGGAGCAAAAGATTGGCACGAATTTCGTTTCTGACATATTTAAAAAATGCCATATATTTTGTAACAATATGTGCAACCTCGTAATTAATTAACAAACCAACTAATTAGCTAATTAAAAGGATAATTAACAAGCACGTAATTGATAAATGGTTAAAGGAGCATTTAATGAAGGATTTGCACAAATTGGCATGAAGTTGTGTCTCCTGCTGATTCCAACAGTGTAATCCCCAGCAATAATTGAATGTCTCGAAGGTGCAAAACCTTCTGCACTTGGTTGTACTGTGCTCCTGGAGAGATTAGTAGAGAAGCATGCCTGGGGCCAATGCGCGCATATATTTTCTGGAATCCCCCCGATGAGTTACACAGGGCTTAAGCTTCGAGAGAAGAAGTTGCTCGGCGGCTTTTAAGGAGAAAAGAGTGGGCGAAACCTTCTTTTTGTGCCAAGTGGGAGAGGTCTCTCCCAAAGCAATAGTGTGGCCAGCACAAGTCAGATCCAAAGAGAAAAGAAAAAGAAGTAAAGAGGGGGGGCACCCTTTTGGAGTGTCCCACGAACTTGATCTGGAGGTCGCGTAACGGGTGCCCACAACCTAAGACACTCTGGAAGTAACCCGACCAAATGTTAATGAACAAACCCCACTCAAAAGTGGGCGTTACTTGCAAGTGCATTTTTATTGCCCTCGCTTTTATGTGCAAGAAGAAGAAAAAAAAAACAACTGTATAATTACTCTGCTGTTGGGCATGTGCAACTACTGCTTTATTTAACTAAAAGCAGAAAGCAGTTCTGTTAAAAATACTGTACCTCTCTGTATGTCAGATTGGTATAGTAAAATCTAACAACAAAATAATTCCGTGTGAATGCTGTGGATTGTTCTGTTACATGAGCAAGGTACGCAAATTACCGGAATCAACACCAATAAATTCCGATTGGACAACCTTTCAACTTTCAGTTTGCCAAGGTGTGCCTCTGGGCTTTAAAAAAAAAGAGAGAACAAACAACAATAAAAAAGCGGAACTTCTCTCAAGAATTTTTTCGTGGGAATAGAAAAAAAGGCGAATATTTCCGGCTCTCTTTTCGAGCTTACTGTTATTTTATTTCTTTACAATTCGCTTGAGATTCATGCATGCGAGCAATTAAACAAACACCTGAGATTTTTCAGATATTGAAATTTAATTAACCGTTTCAGACCTAGAATGATTATTTACTCCAGCAATCAGTTTGAACGATTGTTAACTCTGTATTGCTGGAAATTAAAATATTTTGCCAAAACGTACCTGTTTTTCTTTCCTGTGTAGTGCTTTTTGTTGTCCTTCTGTTAAAGTTATCATGTACTGTCAAGATGGGAATGTCCTCAATTAGAGAAGTACACCTGTCAACAGAATAACTTTCATCTGAATGCCAGACAAACCCGCACAAAAATGGCGTTAGTAACAAATAATTCTGTTACTCAGGCTCCTTATCTGATGTACAAAACACTGTACTTATTTCATTGTCGTGCAATATTTCAGTCACAATTAACTATTCGCTTAACAGGGAGTGTGTTGCCATGATGGGTGCCTTATCATCAGTGCAGCTGGTCTGGTTGTAAAGCGTTTCGTGGATGTTGTTTCGTACGCTTAAAAATGACCATTTTTATCAGGCGAGGCAGAGCAAAAGGTAAAACCAGTCCTTCGGATGGAAAACATTGTTTATTATCCCTAGCAATAACTTACTGGGCGAGTTCGCAGCCATGCTTTAACATAAAAGCTGTTGTGCAATTATCGTAAGTTATGCGCAACGACAACTGGTTTATGCCGCACCTTATGAACGAGCCCGGCAAAGGCTTTGCCATAATATTAGTTTCAGTCCATGTCATATTTCCACGAATGAAATTAATTTAATAAGCAAATTCATTAAAACGAACCCAAACTAAACAGCCACATTTTTGTGTGAATAAACTTCAATGTATAAGTTATTAGAAATAAGAAGCAACCAAAGTTCATAAATGAAGCAAACTCATTTATCATCAGTTTTGTTACAAAATAAAATAATTAAATGATAACAAATAATTATAAATACAATAAATATGATAAATATAATACACGAATAATAAATACACGATAAATTAATAATAACAAAAATAAATAAAATAAAATAAAATAAATGTAAATAAATGTAAATATAAATAAATAAATAATACAATATAAATAAAAAACAAAAAACGAATAAATATTAGAATTATAAATATTAAAAATAAAATTTCCATTACTAATAAATTCGATAATATTTAAATGAACAAATTTTTAATCAATTAACGATTCAAGAGAATGATCTTGACATTTCAACACAAAATAAATTAGATTAGATTATGTTGTGATTATATGCAAATTTGATTCTCCCCTGGCCCCTGTTTGCCACCTCCCGACCCACCCCCGCATCTCCTGATCATGTCCTCCATCAGCCAATAATGGCGAGAGTGACCTAAAAGCTGCTACCTGCTATGCCTTTTTAAGAGGCTAGAATAAGGATGTGAGCATTACAAGAGACGAAACTTTCGTCATGGTGAAAGCCAAGCAGCCTTCGCTGCATGTGTTGCATGGCCCGGAAACCCCCCGGAACAGGAGGACAAATAGCAAAATTTTAAAGGTGCAATTACGTCATAACATGTGGCCGCCCACATTATTTCGTCCTACGACCCAGTCCTTCTTTGGGTGCTGCCCCCAGAAGTTCAGGTCTGCCCACAAACACTATGTAGAAGAAGGAATTTAGTTTATTCATCGTCATCGTCACAAGACTGTCGTCACTGGTCTCAACGGGACTTGGGTTGGTTGCCGATCCGGGAAATCTTCTCACTGCGGGTCAGATGAACCACCGCCTAACACAGGAATCCTCAGGGGGTTTAATATATATCAACCTACGTACAATACACACGGGGGTGTCGCAGGTGTCATTAGCATCAGACCTGCGGTGGGTGCTGCAAAGGAAAGGTCTAACGGGACACACATCCAGATCGGAATTAATGCCAAGGAGGAGTAAATTGAATTTCCTGGTGGCTTGTCACGAGGGGGGATTAATGGAGATGGAAATCACAATAAAGGGGAGGCCCAAATTGGTTGGCTTTTATTTGGAGAGCCTGGTAGGAGGCTATATTAACATTTAATTAATTATTACGAAACAGGTTGACTGGCACCAACCACCAACACTTGCTTATTTTTCTCTGTTTACTTGAAAATGTCTAAAGTGGAGACAATTGCGCATAATTCCACCCTTCAACAAATCTGTCTGAAAGCCGAATATTTCAGATTGCATTTGACTTTACCTTCGCAAATATTGGTGACGTCACCACCATACAGCCAAATACACAATAGCAGCCTTTGTCTGACTAGAGAGTGGATCAGCAAAGAAGCGTCATCCTCCCCCACCTGGCCATGGTCTGCATAATAAAAACAATGACATATATTGTCCCTTTACATATACTCATTACCGGCTTACCGGATGACGTAAAAAAAGGAGCTTCCATTTCAAGGTTACATACAAAGTTTTAACTGCACACTTCCAAGGAAGTCAGGATTGTGGTAAATATGCGGCAGGGTAAGCCTATAAAAATCATCACTTTTTACACCCGAATTAGTGAGCAATACTGGCTGTTTATCTGTTGAACTTGGCAACACTGCCGGACCACCGATTTCCCACAGAGTACCTTACTTCGCTCATAGATGGCGCGCATCCTCCCTCTCTGCACACTGCTGCCACTCTCAGGGTCATGCGGGGGAAAGCGATACCACATGCGTCTCTCTTATAGTAAAATGTACTTATCGGCTTAATAACAGGCGGACGTTATGGCCATCGCGTAATTATGCTTTCACACGCCCAATTACATTCCTTTGAAGAAAACAACCCGACATTGATTGCGAAACCCCGGAAGAAAAAAAAAAGAGTCGGTATCATACGCTTTCGGTATTTTCTTTTCCTTCTTTTCTCCATCAAGCCACATATCCTAAGGCGTGATCGGCTGACTTGGTGTGTCTGGGAATAAAACTGATGGCCAGCAAAATGCATCGAGAGGAGAAAGTGAAGTCTAAAGAGCCTGGCTGCTGGACGGAATGAGGTCGACACACCAAACCCTGCAGCAGGGAAGGAGCAGGCTGCCAAAGCCACTGACCAAAAATGGAAGTGACCACCAAGTGACCAGGGCCCCCCATCACTCTACGTCACACATGCCCACAGGGGGAAGCGGGCTTGCTGAATCTCCCCCGCAGATTAATATCTGCAAAAAAAAGACAACACGACCATTGCAAATATTTAAATGAACCGCATATATATTCGACACTTAATATTAAAATGTGGACACTTTCAATAAATTGAATCATGGAATCAGAAAACGGGTTACGCGTTACATAAAAAATGATTCAAAGCTGCTCAATATTTAATTTTAAAACTGTGCACTGCCTAATGACACAGATATATGTATAAAAATGCTCGTGTGAAATTCTCACGGTTATTTAAATCCGGATTTGCTTCCGGATTCCTTCTATGAAACAATAGCATTTTTCCCCTTCATGATCAAGGGTGAGTCTCTGACAAAATGTGAGTTAAATGTCCTTGCTAATTTCCCACGCACGTCACATTTCGAGTCCACCTTTAGAACGCATTCAAATGAGTAAACATCATCGCCCCCCCACTATATGGATGGACTGTGGACACACCTTTCATTTGGAAGGAGAATCATTCCCTATGTGAGGTCCCAAAAGTAGCACGCAGCCACGCAATGTTTGTTGTTGTTGTTGCAAAATAAAGACGTTCAACCTTGATCGTCCTCTTTCGGGATGACTTGACGCCTGTGATGTCACCCACGTGACCGACTTTCCTCATTTATTAAAGCATAGGACTCGACGCCAATCAGTGCCCGGTTCAAGGGGAAAAAATTATCCTTGCAAATACTGCAGCGGATTCGAATTTTTATATCGAAACATGTCTCAAACCGATTTCGTAAATTCAATTAATTGGTATGTCGTTAGCGGCCATTTTTCTTCCCCCGGGTGGTTAGTCACAAGGAAACCCACCTGAGACAAAGCCTGGGATGACCCAACTCTTCCATAAACGAAAATTATTTGAAGTTCGGCAGCGTAACATCTGATGGCCATAAAAAATGACGTGTGCAACATATGCAAAATGCGAAAACGGATGCTGCCAACTGTGGGAGGACCAGGCGGGTTTTCTTGGAAATTTGAGACGTGACTTTATGTCACACCACCCACTGCACACATCCAGCCCCTCTTGACGAAACAAGGGCAATGAGAGTCACCTTTTTGAGCTCATGACGACGCAGATATTGCGCGGTCATGTATTATGCGGACTGAAGGTCATATAGATTTTTTTTGCAAACCCACACAGTGCGAAAACCGGGCGCAAATTAGGATCCATTTTTGGCAAGGGATCATCACTTACGGTTTCGCCGTGACTGGCTGCACAATAGTAGGTTACAAAGTCATGCAGTACATCTGAGCCGGATTTAAGAGGATTTAAATCCTGATTCACTAATTGATCTCATTAAAAGCGTGCATAATTATTTCAGCTTTTAAAAGTCCAGCAAGCATGATTTTTTTTCCGGCCGTTTCCTTCTCGGTCACAGGCTAATTTAAAAAGGGCAGTTGACCTTTCAAGGTTTGCACGTGTCAGTTTAATCGTTCACCGGTTGGCGTATGACTCATCATTTGTCTGCACAATTATTTTGCGAAGCTCTTCTTCAGCCTTCGAAAGAGATAGAGAGAGAAAAAAAAATGTGGGTCACCAGCATCGGATTATTTATAGGCGACAGAAGAAAACTGGGCGATCTATTAACTTTCTTGCTCCAGAAGCATTATTACCGCATGTCGGCAGCGTAATCGCGTCTGATTACTCCCTTGGGTCAAGGTTGACCTTTCGCGCCTGTGACCAACATTTTGGGGAGGGGGGGGGGGAACAGTCTAATAGTAGAAAAAAATATGTGGGGCACGCGATCGAGATATTTTCCCACAATTATTTTCCTCACTTATCAAGACGGTGACACGAAAGAATTTTAATGCATAAATACTTTGGCATTCCAGTTTGTAAAAAAGCACAGCTAAAAATAATTGTTGTGTTCTGAAAATAATTAACCAAATCATGCTACAGTACTGAGAATAAGCTTCATACACAAGCAGTACAAATGTATTTTTTTAAATATCCTGGAAGGTATGCGTCCCTCCAAGCGACCCTGTCTTTTTTTATTTATTTAGTGCAGTGCGACATTGATTAGAAAAATATTGCAAATTTAATTTAATAGTGTCATATTTTATTAATTTTTGTATAATTACAAATATTTTAAAATGTGCAGGTGAATCCGGATGACATCTGAACTAGATGCAACAATTTTTTTTTACTCCGAAAATTTTCATCGCATGCTGTACAACATGTGCTATAAAAACCAGCAAGATATGCCGGCTCTATAAAAAGCGATCAAAGGGGCTTGCTACTCTAACATGTGGTCCACCCCCGCCCCCCTCTTCCCTCTTCAAACCCCCTCCCACCCTCTCTAACTCTATATCGCCCCTCACATCCTCATACACTACTTTAGATTCCTCTAGAACCGCATCAGTGGTCAGTTGGTCGCCATCAGAATGAGAGCTGCCTACTGCCACACCCTGCTCCTGGTGGTCCTAGGGGTCACCACGGTCACCTCTTACTTTGACCCCACACACACGGGTCAGGTGCCCTCAAGGTAAAGACCACAGGTTAACCCTTCTGCAGAAGATGCTGAATTCATATCATTTATGGTCGTTCAGACTGATGCTTTTGTTATTTGGAATAGCTTTACCGACAGGTCAAAAAGGTCTGGATTGTTCACCCAAGCAACCATTGCATGAAGAAACTCGTTGGCATTTAGCCACTTGCATTGTTGCGATAACGGCTACATAATGCAGCAGCATCGCAGCATATTGCGTAGTTATCCGAGTGCAAAAACCGCATATAGGATGTGGGAAATGCGACTGACTCATTATCGCGTTGAGTCATTTAACTGTTATGAATATTTTAGCAAATTTTTTTTTTTTATATTTTGTAGCAGAACACAAGCATGGTTGGACAGCATGCTTCGAAGAGAGATGCGTGGATTCCGATCCGACGTCGGGATAGGACCTTCTCGGATTCCTCTAGGTCGACAGGTGGTCATCCAACCGTCTGGTCAGTTCTATGACCAGCAGGTGTACCCTCGACCTCAGGAGGAATCGTTCTTCACGGATCGGGTGGTCGAAACCAGCAGCGATGAAGACAATGGTATGGGGGTTCACACGGGGGAGTCGTTGTCGTTCGTGGATCTCAATTTTTTTTTTCCCCAACCAATTTTTTCAGACGAAGAAGCGGAAGAAGCACCGACCGAACATCATGCGTCTTCATTACGACCTTTCTTTCCATTTATTACAGTACCTGCAACTTGGCAATGGTGGCGTGGGTAAGTTTTGTTCGCTCTAGCAACCAACAACTCAATTCGTTTTTTAACAACTGATCGCACGACCCTTTGTTTCTTTTCCAATTTTAATTGTTAGGCCTAATGTGTGCTCGATGACTGAGGAAACGCAGGAAGAGGCAGGAAGTGACGACCACTTGAGTTCATACCACTTCGCCGACTGTCACGACAACGGAAAACGATACGAGTGTGTCAACAGGTCAGTTTTGGCAGCCCATGTCCTGCTTAAACTGTAGAGGAAGCGAGTGGTTGGCTCGAATAATAATTTGACCTTGAAACTTGTTAAAACATTTTTATGCAATTGCACTTATGCACTTCCCGGGTGACGAACCTTGATTGGGTCGCATTCAAACGGGAATGAACTGGTCACTCTCTTTTTTTTTAAATATATATAAATTTCCAGGATGCTGTCACGTGGAATTAAGAAGACACTTCGAGTCACGTTCGAGTGTTGCGAAGGGTATCGGAGACGAAGAGGAGGGTACTGCGAAGAAGGTACGGCACGGCACTTGCTCGGTACACTGCTAACTGATTGAACGATAGGCTGATCTTTACTACGCGACGACGTCGGGGGGTGGAGAGGGCTCCAGCCACTTCGCCGCGTAGTAAAGATCATCCGAACGATATTTCAGCAAACTTGAGGCCTGTTGAGGACACGATCAAGATTCTTGGAGGCGAAGTGTTTCTGTCATTAGTCGAATCGGCTGGTGTGATCGACGTATTCAAACGGGACAATGTCACTGTGTTCCTGCCCATACCAGCGGCCGTCGATGAGTACCGGCTGATTCTGCAAGAAGCTGTAGGTACACACAATTGATAGCAAATCGAGATAACTGTAGCGATGACATTTTTTTTCCAGAATGGTATATCCGGAGAGATGTCGAGGAACGGTCAGAGGCACCACGGTGACAGGTTTGAGCGACAGAAGCGTCGAAGGAACGACGATCAGTCCGAAGAACGTAGGAATAAACGGTACAGGTCCAACTCTTCGGTGCAAGGTACGACCATGGAGGGCCTCAGAGACGTGATGTCGTGTCATGCAGCTGACGGAACACTGGAGATGGCAGACTTCATTGACGAGAAGGTAAACACTGTCGGTTGATTGTTGATGTATTCATCCAACTTTTGCATTGTGTTCAGGTGCTGTACACCGACACCAAGTCGACTGTACGAGTCAACGTGTACCGAGACCATCCGCACGGACCGGTGATGACAGCCAATTGTGTCCCTCTGTCGACGCAGGCTGACTATCCGGCGTCGAACGGCGTCGTACACCAGGTCCAAACAATGATGAAGCCAGTCACGAAAACACTAGCCGAAATACTCAAGTCCGATCCGGACCTGTCCACTCTGTACAACCGTAAGAATAATTAGCCGCAATTGCACGTACAAAAATTCGGAAGCCCGTACGTCGAATTTGTAATCCATTACTCTTTTTTTTGGGGACAGTGATGCGAAAGGGTCAGATGCACAAGTATCTAGAGGACAAAGGTCAGCACCTGACATTGTTGGCACCCAACAATGAGGCCTTTCAGAAGCTGGATCCATCCACTCTGGCGGGTATAGAGCAAGGAGAAGCATGCGGACAGAGTGAGTACGCACACTGTGGTACCTGCCAGAATATGCTGTGAGAGGACCTTGTTTTCTGACAGTGATCTTGACGTACCTGACCATGCCGAGGTCTGTGTGCTCGGCGGCCATCCAGGGAGCAGTGTTGGGACCCACATTGTTGGGAGAGCCGATGAGAATGGAGAAAAGACGATCGAGGATGTTCGCAGGAGAAGACGGAGCCAGAGTCATACGACGTGACATCGTTGCAACCAATGGGGTCATGCACGTGCTGAACGACGTTGTGATGCCACCACAAGGTACTGTCCTTCACACACACGATTGTTAGCCGATTGTTGAGCCGGATTGTTGCAGCCAAGAGGATGAGCGACGTACTTCGCGAGGGCGGACTGTCCTCGTTCTTGACCATGCTGGACGAAGCAGGTCTTCTAAGCCAGATCGACACCATGACCAACATCACCATCTTTGCTCCGACCAACGAGGCCATCGAACGACTGGGTCAGCAGACACTCAGGGTCATGATGGATGACCCAGCCGTCATGAGAGAGTGGCTGCTGTACCATGTGACCCAACCGCAACTGAGAGCCTGCGACATGCCCATCAGCACCGTACTGCACTCAGGGGTCATGGACAAAGGGGTCAGACTCAAGGTCCACTCGCCTGGGATTGTCGGTCACAACCCGATGGCCACTAGAGCAACTGCGGAGTGCGCTTTGATCACACAGTACGACGGACAGGCTTGCGGGGGCGTCGTACATGTCATCGACAGGACGTTGTCATCACCCGACGGCAGCATTGTTCAGATGGCCATGTCCGACGCTGAGCTCTCCATATTCAACCAGATTCTGGAGGTACGTGTATACTCTGTACCAAGTAATTGGTTTTGTGAACATGCACATGTCCGTAGATGAGCGGTATGGCTGAAGAACTGGACAGCGAAGGTCCGTGGACACTTCTGGCTCCAGTGGACTCCGCTTTCCTTCGGATGCCTTCGGACAAGCTAGCGGAGTACCAGAACAATACGGACCAGGCCAAGTCTTTGGTACGACGACATGTGCTTCGTGATGTGCTGTGCTGTACCGGCGTACCCGAGTCCATCTGGGCACCGTTCTGGCCACTCAGGTCGATGGACAACGTGCCGGTCAACTTCCACAGGGACAGGTTCAGACACGTGTTTGCAGAGAATGCGAGGGTCACCGCCTGTGACCTCACAGCAACCAACGGAGTCATGCACAAGCTTGAGAACGTAAGTGTCGTATACCCTGCAGTAGTTTTAATAATAGTGTACAAATTAATTGTGTACTTACAGGTACTTGACACCCCGACACCGTTCAACGGAGGGTACCCGCAGTACAGCTACCCGACAACGTTCGGATTCTTCAGATGAATATATTCAACGCTTTGATTCCATGTACCTGAGATACCGCTTTATGTAAACGACGCCGAGTAAACAACAGTACATTTTTCTGGCCTGCTTATGGTGAACCTTGTTTCAATGTAAACCAAACCGGACGTCAATTTTTATTCCGATGAAATCCTTTTTGGACGGTTGGCTAAGGTTCTCCTTCTTCGTCGGAATCGTCGTCGTCTCCGCGCCATGGCTCCAGGACAGGCCTACCTTCCTCATAGGCCAGCTGGTCATCTGGGTCTACGTATTCTTCCGGAATCTCTTCCGAAGCCTCCGTCAGTTCCCACACGGACTCCTTGATGGTCTTGGACAGCTGAAGATAAAACATTATTAGTATTATTAATAAACGCAATAATTATACTACACAGGATGTTCGTATGACCTTTTTGAAGGCAATCTGGGTCATTCGAAGGTTCTTGTCGTAGTTATTCTTCCTGGCCACCATAGAAGCGAGCCTCTCGTTGCAGACTGCGAGTTGGTAGGAGTACCACTGGAGCCTATCATGCAGTTCCTTCAGCTCCATCTCTTCAGCGTCTATGGCGTCCTGGATCTCTTCGCGCTCTGCCTTCAGCTCCTCCAAACCTGCGAATAAAACGGTACATCACTTGAGTCCAATACTGAAATTGCCAACATCAGAGACCTCGTCCATGAAACAAGTACCTACCATCAAAGACGCCCTCAAGGCTTTCGTGTCTTTGCTGAAACCAATCCATTGTGTGAAGTCGACCCAAACCAAAATATTCCAAACTTATAGGAACTGTGTTTCCATGGGTATATCAACAATTGTTTGTCGGGATCGCAACCATTGTTGGCATCCATGCCTCCATGGGGAAAATAAGTGCCAAAAAAAACCATGAGCAATTGAGGACAGTGAATGAATTACTGAATAAATTAAATAACAACCGGCCTTGCTCAAAGTTGAATTCGAGAATAAACATGCTCAACTGACAATCACCAAACATGTGTCTGAAGTAGTACAGTACAGACGAACTTGATCTCAAAATCAAGACTCACAATAAATTAACAACAATAATTAGGACGACTCAGCATGCTTCAGTTTATCAGAATTCTGCCAGAACAGTTGTAAGAACCATATTAATGGCCAATTATAATTCACTTACAATGTACTGTACACACTTTATTGTCATCGAAAACTTCGCTTGCATTAATCATCGATAACGTTATCCACTGTATATAGAAACGAAAAAGAAGAAGAAGAGAGGTCTTTACCATTCAAGTGATACTATAGTATCTGGAAGATATATGAACGGTGTGAATGCACATTCATTACGCGCACTTGGTACATTCCAGGATTGCATTTTTCTCGTGTGGTTTCTTGATTAGATAATGCTGCTTTCATCACACAGGAATGCTTGGAATTTGTGGCCCCCCAAAAATGTGCGTTTGGATCATTTTTCAGTAAGAAAGTAGTGGTTGTTCGGACATGAACCGCGTACTCTTAATCTTACTGGTGGTGTACCGGACGAAATGTGCGTCTCTCAACAATACTCAAGAAACATCCCACTGGTAAGCTGTTTTTTTTGGAAAAAAAATGAAAATGATCCCACTCAAAATTTTCTTTAAAAAAATGTTTCCCTTGAAAATCTCCCAGGTTACAAAACAGTGATTTGAAGACCAGCAGCGACTCTGACCATGCATTTCGAGCCACACGTAGCCGCTTCGTCGATCCCTACCAACCCGCACCTCTATGTAAATCACCCACTAATATATTATTAAAACACGTCATTAACACATTTAAAACAAGTTTCATATTTGCCAGATCCGGTTAACGATGGCGCATCGGACAAGTGGCATGAACGACGATATCCATCTACTGCACAGGGCGTACAATGGTGGCGAGGGTAAGTACTATAGTTAATCCAAAACCAGTGGTTAATCCAGAACCAGTGGTTAATCCTTATGACGTACGATTAATCATTTGTGTGCTTATTATGACAGGCCGAACGTTTGTGTCGGCGCACGGGACGAAAAGCACGTCGTGGCTGAGGGTGAGGACTATTTGGCGTCAGAGAAAAAGTCGGAGTGTATGGACACTGGACGTCGGTACCTCTGCGATACCAGGTACGACAGCACTACAATTTAGGATGTTTAATTATTGATATTGCCGTACAATGCACAGAACGCTGATCAACGGTGTGAAGAGCTTCATGTACATGTCATTACGATGCTGCGAGGGATACCAGATACAAGAGAGTGGTTACTGCGAACCAGGTACACATGACAAACTGTTCCGATCGATACATTGTTGGACATTACTTTATTTTTTGCAGCGTACCTCCAGCGTATGACCACAGCAGTAAAGAACCTGTTTGCACGAGACTTCTACAACTTCTTCAAAGGGAACGGAATCCTGGAGATGCTCAGAATGAAGAACGTCACGCTGTTTGTTCCGACGCAACAGGCATTCACACGGTATGTCAAACAGTTGCAGAAAAGTGGCAAGGAGGACACCAGGAGACGTCGTTCGCCCAAGAAGGACAAAAAGGACAGCGGAAAATCCGATAGCAACCAACCAATGGACGAAGAAAATGACAGCACTAGCGACGAAGCTGATGAGGTAGAAGGACGAGCTGATGAAGACAGCAGGTGAATATTCGCTAATTAACTCCCAAATTATAATTAACACGCGTTGAACTTGCAGTGGACTGAAGGTTGTGAAGAACGGCAAGGTTGAGCAGGACCTGATGGCTCACGTCGGTATTGGAGCCGTTGAACGTCCGGATTTTCATAGCGAAATGGTACGTACCAGTACCTCTTAGCCAGAGCGTACTGCAATTTCAGTACATCTTCAGGTGCTGCGTACCAAAGGAGATGGCACAATCAGACTTAATGTGTACTTGGGATCCCCCGTGATCATGACAGCCAATTGCGTCAAATTTGCGTCTCCGACTGACTATGTGGTCACAAACGGGGTCATGCACCAGGTCGAAAAGGTGCTGGAGCCAGTCACTGACACACTGGCTCAAAAGGTCTCAGCTCATCCGGATCTGACCACATTTACAGAGCGTAAGTGCAATAAAAAAATCATGAAGATCATGTATAGTCATACGTCTTCATGTTTCAGTGTTGGAGAAAGCAAATATGACCTGGATTTTGGAGAACCCCGAGCAGCATTTGACAGTACTTGCTCCAAGAGACGCAGCCTTTGAGAAGATGAAATCATCCAAGTTGAAGGCACTCAAAAACGGAGCTGCTTGTCTTCACGGTATGTCCTCATTCACACGATGTGCGTTTCCCTCCTGGCGAATCGAGCGTGTGAATTCGTCTTTTCTGATTGTTTCAGACACAATTAAGCAGCACATAGTTGTCACCACAATTTGCTCAACTGGTGTGTACGACAGGTTGGCGGAACCGACACTTTCTGGTACTGACTTGTTGATTGAACGGAACGATGCGAAGTTTTATGCTGGGAAGAACAGAGCACAGTTTGTCGAGAAGGACCTGGTTGCGACAAATGGTGTCCTGCATGTCGTCGATGACATTATCGAAACGCCACTGAGTACGATAGGATTTGCACACAGTTAATTTATAGCAGATATACATGTATGTTCAATATTCCAGTGCGTAAGACGACGGACGTCCTGTCCGATATGGAGGCCACCACTTTCCTGGAGCTTCTGGGCCAATCTGGATTGACCTCCGAGCTGAACATGATGACCAACATAACGGTGTTTGCTCCGTCCGACGAAGCGATCCGTCTGATGGGCAAGGATGAACTGGACAAGCTGAAGGATGACCAATCAAGTCTGAAGGACTGGTTATTGAACCATGTGACTGAACCGACGCTGAAGGTGTGCGAGATGAACTATCCGACTGTCCTGACTTCCAAAGCGGACAAGCCAGTCAGGATCAACTTTTATGTACCGGTATGTACACGGCTCAGGTTGTACGGAGTTCGTACTGTACAGTTCAATCTTTAGAGTATGATGCAAGGGGCGATAGGACACCCGGTGGCTACAGCCCAATGTGCACCGATCCAACGAGCAGTCGCCACGTCTTGCGGTGGGTACGTGTACGTACTGGACAGCACCATAAACACACCGAAGAGCCATGTGGTCAACATCATCAAGAAAAACGACGACCTATCAACTTTCTACAAAATTCTTGAGGTGAGTAAACAGGACCGGTTCCGAACCGGGTACACTTAACGATTCTTGAACAGTTCAGCAGGATCCACTACGACTTCAAAGGAGACGGGCCATGGACAATAATGGCACCGACGAACGCTGCTTTTGCGAAGAAGAAGCCAGAGGAATTGAAGAAGTACCAGAGTGACCGTGACCTTGCGAGGTCATTGGTCATGCGCCACGTCATTCGTGAGGAGCTGTGCTGCGCTTTTGTGCCGAAGAACACGGTGTTCGAGGGACAACCGCCCATGGTGATGGCCAAGAGGATGCTGGACCGGTACCAGATGTACTTCTACAAGGATGACATCGGACGCGTCTTTGCAGAGCAGGCCAGCGTCACCGGATGCGACGTCACGGCCACGAACGGCCTGGTACACATCGTCGACATGGTAGGGTTCACACGAGGGCGTCTTTGGTCGTTGGATCACCACCGACTAACATTTGCCTTCTTTACTTTCAGGTCTTGATGTAAACCAGTCCAACACATTGTTATGTACATTGTACAGTATGTATTTTTTTTCTTTTTGGAAACGACAAATAAAGGCAATCTGTTGTATGCAACATGGAAACAATTTATTTCACATGAAATTGAATCCTGTTTTTATGTATGTCTGTGGAGTAATGTCCGTTACAACGGGGATCTTTCTCCTAAAAGGGTCTGATATTCGTCCAACCTGATAGTACCGCTATCTCTCGCACGACCTGAGGGTGGCAGGACAGCATAATTATTATGGCAATGCTTACACCCAGGCATAGTCTTTAGGTATAGAGACTGTAGAAGTGTTGGTAACAATGGGAAGGCCGAATATTTTGGGATATCGATGGAAACTATTGTTGCGCGCATCAACCGGCCTTTGCTGATGTGTATTGTTGGCCGGTTATTCGACGATGCAGCCAGGTCTGGCGTCTCTTCTGGTCATCCTGGTCATTTGGGGTTCGGTTGTTGATGTGCTGTCGTCCGACTACTGCCAAATAGCTCCTGACCACACCATGTGCCAGTTCCCAGTGAGTTCAAGACGCAGCAATAATGATTGACCAACAAGAATAATGCAATGTCTGCTGCTTCAGGGTGTAGGTTCAGCGTGTGGCCCGTCGAGCACGACCAAATCCGGCATTTCCTCGAAGGAGAAGGACGCGGCCCTGTGGGCCCACAACCACTACAGGGCCATTGTTGCAAATGCGAAGGAGAAGAGGAGCAAGAATGGGGGAGGACCGCAGCCAGCTGCAGCGAACGTGCTCGAAATGGTACGGCCAAGTGTAGCTAACTGCTGAACATTATCGACAGAGGGGGGGGGACAATATTATATTTTAAAATAATAATAATTCAGGTGTGGAACAGCGAGCTGGCCAAGATTGCTCAGCGTTGGGCAGACCAGTGCACATTCGCACATGACAAGAAGAGAGACACATGTATGTGCGTATTGTACTACAATATATTACGCGCAATTGTTTTGATATTTTTTCTTCTTCTTCCCAATTTATTAAAAATAAATAAAATACAGCCAAATATAGAGTGGGACAGAACGTACACATATCGAAGAACTCCAGGGTGGTTGAGGCCAACTGGACAGACATCGTGCACGAGTGGTACGTCGAAGTTGTGGACTTCCCTGCATCGGGAGCAGAGGCTTTCCCGTGCGTACACACATCCATATCAGGGAGCACATACTGCATAAGAGGCGCAAACATTCGATTCGCGCGTCTCTCTGTTTGGGGCCGTTCCCAAGGCTGGCGGCCGTTTTGAAGTGGGGCCAACGCCAACGAGGCATAAATAGGGTACAGGCAGGCCGTAAAGGTCCGCCATCTTTGATGGTTTTGGCGGCCATGGCACTTCACACGGCAAGAACACGCGCGAATTCGAATTATTTTTGCCGTACTTACGGAATTAATACGTAGGAAAGTGAAAGGAGCTCATACAACAAAACTGTGTGCTTTCCGTAAAGTGCCATGGCCGCCAAAACCATCAAAGATGGCGGACCTTCACGGCCTGCCTGTACCCTATTTATACCTCGTTGGCGTTGCCCCCGTTTCAAAATGGCCGCCAGCCTTGGCAACTGCCCCAAACAGAGAGACGCGGACATAAAAGGCGCCGACCGAAGTTTGCGCCTCTTATGTAGCAGCCTATATGCTCCCTGTCCATATTATAATAAGTTTGTTGACCTTTCAATGGTAATAATTGTTCACCTTGTCAATTTGGCCAGAGGGAAGATGACCCCTCAGGTTGGGCACTACACCCAGCTGCTGTGGGCGACCTCGCATGACCTGGGTTGCGGTATGACCGTCTACAAGTCCGGAAGCTTGAACGCCATACTGTCGGTGTGCGACTACGGACCTGCAGGAAACATCAAGAACAAGCCTATCTACAAGGTAACAAACGTGCAATGCTGTGCAGTCTATACTTCAAAATAATAATAATAATAATAACGTGTTTACAATACAATGCAGGTCGGAAAAGCTTGTTCTGCGTGTCCTGATGAGTTCCAGAAGTGCTCGTCGCATTTTCCTGGTCTGTGCAGTTCGGGCAAGGAAAAGGCCATTGGAGGAGGATCTACAGGCGGTGGTGGTGCTGGCCAAGGACACGGCGGTGGTGGCCAAGGACACGGAGGTGGCCGAGGACACGTCGGTGGTGGTGGTGGCCAAGGGCACGGCGGTGGCCGAGGACACGTCGGTGGCGGTGGCCGATGGCACGGCGGTGGCGGCCACCACCACACTAAGAAGCAGCATCATACGAATAAGAAGCATCATCATACCGGTACTCATAAGAAGCATCACAAGGACCACGAGGGCGACGAGGACGACAAAACCCATCACCACGGCCACCACAAAAACGCCACTACCTCAAGAGCAGCGTCGACAATGATGAAGCCGAAAGTAATGCTGCCATGCCTACTCAGCATTATTGTATTGAACCGGATTTATTCACATTATTAAAATTCACTGTCTCGTATCCGCTAGTTACGTCATTGTTTTTTCGTTTGTATAGGAATAAAATGTATCGATGACGACCGGGCGACATTGTTGGGTCCTGATCGACGATGAGGCCAGCGGGGCCGTCCCTGGCCCTTCTGGTCATCCTGGCCATTTGGGGGACAGTTGATGCGCAGGACTACTGCAAGATCGGGGCTGACCACACCATGTGCAAATTCAAAGTGAGTTCAATTGATGGCCACAATAAGTACACAGCAGACTTGCAATTTGGGAAATTCCATTAACTGTCCAACAAACTGTTATTGTCTTCCTCAGGGTTTAGGTTCAGCGTGTGGACCCAAAGGCGGTGTGAAGTCCGGCATGTCCACGGCGGAGAAGGATGCCGCCCTGTGGGCTCACAATCACTACAGGGCCATTGTTGCAAATGGAAAGGAGAAGAGGGGCAAGGGTGGTGGACCGCAGCCAGCTGCTGCAGACATGGTGCAGATGGTATGGCATGGGCATAATAATTTGGGGGCGACGAATAATTTGCTCATGAAAATACCTGTAGGTGTGGAGCAGTGAGCTGGCCAACATTGCTCAGCGCTGGGCCGACCAGTGCACGTTCGCACATGATACGAAACGAGACACAGGTACCTTGCCGTGCCGTTGTAATTAGACCGATTACTTATTCCCAATTCCTTCAAAAACAGACAAATATCGTGTGGGACAGAACTTGCACATATCAAAGAACTCCAGGGTGGTTGCGGCCAACTGGACTGACATCGTGCACGAGTGGTACGTCGAAGTTGTGGACTTCCCCAAAACGGGAGCCGCGAACTTCCCGTAAGTATATACATCCGTGAGTTGTTGACCTTTCAATGTAATTTTCATGTGACAATTATTTGCAGAGGGAAGATGACCCCTCAGGTTGGACACTACACCCAGCTGCTGTGGGCAACTTCACGTGAGCTGGGCTGCGGTATGGTCACCTACAAGGACGGATCCATGAACGCCATTCTCTCTGCATGTGACTACGGGCCGGCAGGAAACTTCAAGAACAAGCCTCTGTACAAGGTAACTATCGATTTGTATGGCACATTCCCAGTGAAAGTGACGTTGAGGAATGTTGCAGGTTGGAAAGGCTTGTTCTGCCTGTCCTTCGGAGTACAGCAAGTGCTCCAAACAGTTTCCAGGGCTGTGCGGCACAGGCAAAGAGAGCAGTGGCGCCGGCGGCGAGAATGGTGCAGCGACTTTCAAGCTTAACAGGATAGTGCTGCTGTGCCTGCCTGTCATTATTGTTAGCTTCAAGTCACTTGCTCATTGTTAAAATCGATAGCAGACCAAATCAGAATAAACTTTCACAGCAAACTTCAGACATGCGTATCACTACGGCCGTGTTTACATGTGAACTATTTGACGAGCGATAACATCGCTGAGTAACCAGAATCGTTTGAGGTGAAAGTAACAATCAATTTTGACCTCTTAACAAATACCAGTTACTTGGCATGTTATTGCTCGACAAATCGCTGGCATGTAAACGCAGGTTAACGACATGCGCAACTCATCTTCATTGTTTACGAAGAATGGAAAACAGCATCGCATTTCTCACATACCGAGTGGCGACAACAGAGCGATTAAATGTCCGCCAACAAAGACACTCTCTGTGGAATCTCAGAAATTCCAGAGTGAAGAATGTCTGCTGGCGTCAGAAAAGCAAGAGTGAAACTTAATGTTTTCATTTCAACTTTTTATTAGTCATTTATGCAGCAGGCTCTCAATGACTTCGCTGCTTGAGGTAGTCCTGCATCACGTCATGTGCTTGGGTCTCCTGCCCCCAGTCCTGAAAGAAGAGAAGGCACACGCTATATTTACATGTGATTACGGATGGTTTTGTTCGCTCAAGAGTACGCCCTTTACATTTGAATTCACCCGACCAGAACATTGCTAAAATAGCCGCATTATAGTACTGGAATCATCACCTCAGCAAGTAGGATGTTTTCCACACGATTTTGTGGTAACGGGTATGTCCTCGGCAGAGGGAGCCCTACTTATATTCAGTCATCATCGGTGTTGAATTCCTCATGTTCCGACCCACTTGAGCTTTTCCCCTTCGAACCACGGCCCCTACTCACCCTGACGACGACACAGGAGCATCCGACCACTTTCCTGGCCTTCCCTTCCTTGTCGATCTTACAAAGACCAGACCACTCCCCAAGCTTCTTGTTGTTATCGACCTTGATGAGTGGGATCTGGTGCTCGTTGCACAGGGCTTGTACCAGCTTCTTGTACATGGGCTCCTCGCAGTTCTCAGCCAGGACGCACAGAAGCGCTTGTCTCCTGTAAATGGCACGTGTTGTAACTAGCAAGTTCTTCCCACCATCCATTAGAAAGCAAGAGGCAAGCGAAAGCTATTATTGCAAATATTTAGCTACTATATCGCCAATTTAAAATTGCGAATATCAATGTCTTGATTCAAATGCAAATCACATCATAAATGGACTCGTGCTGATCGAATTCTGGCCAGACCCAGTTACTGAAAATGCCATGAAAAGGTGCACGTACTTGTCAAGCACTTTTGCGGCCTCCCTGAGTCCCCGAGCCAGTCCGTCGTGGATGAGGGCCATCTTCAACACCTCCTGCAGAGCCGTGTTGATGTCCATAGGACCGCCTGCTGCTCCGGTGGGAACCTCATCTCTGCAAAAGTAGCACGGGATTAAATACTGCCCCGCAAAGAGCATGCAATCGCAACCGCTTAAAAAAAAGCGCATCAGGTCACCTCAGCAAGTAGGATATTTTCCGCATTATTTTGTGGTAACGGGTATGTCCTCAGCAGAGGGAGCCCTACTTCTGTTACGTCATCACAGGTGACCATTCATTCAACGTGTACCAAAAAAAACATTCCATATTTTTACAACTAATGTGCCAGAAAAAATTAATCAGTAGCTGTAATTTCAATGACTAATCCAAACATTGCGCAGGAACTACCTTTTAACTTACGCATCATGTACCTGCAACTACTCTCTGCACATAATGCCCAACATATTTTATTTAATATTAATTATTAATAAGAATATTAATGGTGTTGTTCTCACCCTTCCGCGTCAGACATGGTTAGTCAGTCCGAATCGGTTTCCTCCTGAAAAGTGAAAGGTACGGGGTGGTTAGCCGTGGCGGTGCCGACTCCCCCCGGTGTGTTTGCGAGGGCGGTTGGCCCCGGGGCTGCCCCGATGGCCCCCGATACTCACGATGAGAGCCTTCCACGCTTCCTTTTCCTTCCCCCTTGTTCGATTCTTCTTCTGAGACCGGAACTCACAGTTGCCAGATGAAGGAGCAGCTCAACGTGGAGATGCAGCGTTGCCACATTTTGAGCCACGCAGCTGGCCACCTTTGCTGCTCCTAATGCCATCTGGCGGTCGGATAGCAAACCACGGGCTACCGTATCCGAAGTGGCCGCTACTGTACACACACGCTCGCAGATTTAATTTGCAATTAATGGGCAACTAGCTAATGGCACAAAAAAAAGGAATTTATATAAAAAGGCAATGCAGAGTTAAATATTTTGAGCAGCTTTTTGTGCTAAACAGGCAATGATAAATTTTTTTTGAATTTAATCCGATGACTGTTCGATCAGGCAATAATTTCAGTGAGTGATATTCCTATTAAGATTGGGGCATTACAAGGTGCCGGATTTATTAAATATATTCATGGCGGACTTAAATCTTGGACCTAGAGGGATTATCTGGCGTACATTTTGGGCCAAACTCTCGAGACACGACACTTTATGCAACATGCACACGACATTGTTTTATTGGTACAAAATCGTTTATGTTTACAAAGGCAGATAGATGCACTTGCACAGTATCTGGACGGAATTTTTGATTGTCCATGGACGTGGACAAACCCCAAGTTTTGATTTTCAGACAGGGAGGATGACTTTCTGCTAAAGATAGTTTAATTTGACCCCTTATAATTGCAACAAATTACAAATATCTTGGCGTCCCTTTTTATAAGTTCACTAAATTTAATTACACTACAAAGTACTTCATTTCAAGAGCAATGGTGTCGTTGAATGCTACTTTACCAATGATGGCGAAACTAAAAATCAAATAGCGTGCGCTGCAATTATTTAACGCGCAAGTGTGCTAGCCGATGCTTGTATGATACAAGTCACAGATTTATTATTTTTTGAAGGAAAAGTATCCTGATCATACAGACTTTTCTCTCTAAATATAATAAATCTCTCGACTTGCGCAAGTGTCGCTTAGCCCACTTGATTGGGGCCCAGCATAATAACCCTCATCCTCCCCCAATTGTCCAGACCTTTTCCACGCCCAGGGCTTTTCCTACAGGAGCACTGTTACTTCACTGTTGCCCCCAGTATTTCAAGCAGTATGTCTGGAGGAAGGGTTAAGGCATCCTTCCAATAGTCGCTAGGCTTCCACTCTGGAAGCAATTTTACAGCATTCCGAATACAGTGCTGCTTCAACTCTTTAGAATTGCCTCGCATAGCAACAGCTATAGTTGGCACTATCTTGTCAAGTGACATGGGCTGCATGATAGCATTTTCACACATGCTCTTCAGCCCTGCCACATCATACTTGTCAGCAGCAACAAGAAGTTTAGCTACTAAAGAGAAGAAATTTTTTGGCTGCTTATCTGTGTACATATAGTACAGCATCTCCTCAAGGACACATGCGTCAAAGTCTATGATCTCTACCTTACCAGTTTTCTTCTCCACCATGTCACTGCTGAACATGGCAGCAAATACTCCACTTCGAGCACCAAGGACTGCCTTATGGGCACATATTTCCTTCTTGTCCTTGGACACAAGTGTTACATCTGTTAGGTTTCTAGATGTATACAATTGGAACATGTCATCTCCCACTCTCACAAGTGATGGAGCATTGGTACTGGGATGGTGCCAAATGACCTTCAGTTGCAAAGTTAAAGTGTTATTTGGCATCCACACATCTGAATTAAGGAGCAGATGCTCAAGATTCTGATACTGTGAGAAGACAGTACCTCTAGTTGAAGGATCCACCTGCTTATTGTGAACATTACAAGTGTGAAGGTCTTTGCTTACAATCCCCAGCTCAAGTAACGCAACAACTTTGTCTTCTTTCTTTGCTTGAGAACGGTACCAAACGTGAACAGAGAAATGTGGTTTCTGTTGGGCAACAGCCAAACTCCAACTGCAGGGAATCTCAGGGTAGGTTGAAAAAAATGGAGAATATAACGGCTTGTCCAAATTCACGATAATTGAAGGATTTGGGATGGCCCAAATCAGGCATGCTGATGGGACTGCTTGCACATGGCCAACTTGCTGCTGGGACATCATCCTGTAATGGAGGCAATCAACTTCTTTAAGCATTGACCTACCACTATATCGTGGATGTGAAAGGTCTGGCCTTCCTAAGGGGTAACCCACAACCTCCTGCATGCATATTACACACCCATCTGGAGAAAATTCCCATCTTCTTGTTAACGTTAATTCAGCTTTTTCAATGCTGTTGACAAAAAACCAACAACATTAGCACCATCATGACATATCCCTATGAGGGGTATAGTCAGCGATGAAGGGAGACGCAAGTTAACCAAACATATGAAACTTGTCAAAATAAAACTATATTCCCTATATCCCTTGCAGACTTTTCCTCATTGAAGTTACAATCGAGGTTACTTGGTGAGGTTACTTCTTCCCCCACAATCTGCAGGCTGGGTACAGACACAGTCATGGGGGGTCAACCGTGGCGACCTAGCACGCCCTAAATAGCTGAAAAACTTAAGTTAACCGTCAAATGCCAAATGTGAAACTTGGATAAGCCACACAGAGGACGTAACAGCCTTCCTTTTTCTGAGGAAAATGATTACTCTTCAACAATGGAGGGTTTCCCCTCTTGGGAGGACGTAATTATTATGGCCTACCCTCGAGGAACCACAGTGTGCCTACGAACGGAGGACCATACTGGAGGATGATTTGGCTGACCATGCAGATTCTGCTCAATTTCCTGCGATTTATGACTGATGCTTCTACTAAACTAACCCAGCTGATAGAAGTAGTGACTGAAAACAATGCAGCCATCAAATAGGCCCAGAAGCAAATTGAGAAATTAGAGGACGTAATTAAGTTGCTGCTGGCCTTACTTCCTCTTCCCCCATCAAGCCTGGGAAGATCTACAGCACGTGAAGCAAGCGTCAGCTTCCCTATAGCCAGACTCCCCCCAATTTAGAGGGAGAAATCGAATGCTTGTGACACCTGGGTATATCTCAGCATGGCAAAGCCACAAAACCTACAGTAATTTTGCAGTTGCATAGCCCAGAATAAGCACCCAGCTCCACAATTAACTAAAATTATCATGCCACAAAGAGCGACAGCAGCGTGGCAGTCTGCAAGAGCCACACAGCAATAAATTTCAATATTTTCCAAGTCCTGACAGCTCTGGTTATAAAGCCCATGTCTTGCAATGAGACCAATATTATTCCAACTTACAAACTTGTGAAGGTGTCAGCCAATAATAATTATTGACCTTGTCGGACTATGACTCGCTTCCCTTTGGTGTCCCTGGGTGGGCCGCACACTGGGCGCCAGGCTCCAAACGAAAGACCCTGAAGCTGCCTAGGGAAGATTCCTTGTTCCTTCGGGTCCACGTTCGGGTCTGTCTGTCGAGCGTCTGTCTGTCTGGGTGTCACAGTTGCCGGGTGAAGCTGCACAGGAGGGCGATGCAGCTGGCAACCTTTGCTGCTCACACTCCCATCTAGTGGTCGCGATGCAAACGACCGGCTACCGTATCCTAAATGGCCGGTACTGTATACGCTCACTGATTTAATTAGCCATTAATGATTAACTAAATGGGGGCAGTAGTAGCACAAACAATTGCATTCAATATGTAAACAGGAAATGCGGAGTTGTAGTGTACATTTACGCATGCACTATGAATAATAGCACAATAACATATTAATTATACGCATACTGGCATACAGAAATATTAATTACGCATAAATAATCAACGTTTATTATGCATAAATTATAACATGATCACTGCTCGCAGACCAGGTCGCACATCTTCTTGTGCTTCGGCCAGTGCTCCACTTGGCATTGCCTGCAACGGCAACCGGTTAAATACCGCATACATGTCGTACACTCCCTGCAATGTACGTACCTCCTGCAGTACCACTCGGCCTTGCACCTGGAGCACCTGCTCTTTGCAATCTCACCGCACTTGACGCACTTGGGGCGAGGGAGGAATCGCTCTATGCACTCGCTTGAGTACACGCCGGACATTGACTGTGCTAGAGACATGCGCTCATCCTGCGACATACCCTGCAGGAGCAACCTCTGTCGTGACACCAGCCTGCAACGTACCAGTACGCTATGAAGCCATCAACGTACCCCTCCTGATACATACCCGTTCCAGCCTTTGTCATACGGCTTCAGGAGCCCAGCCACAATACCAGGCACCTCCTGCACCATGCTGGCCACCCGTCTTGCTGTAGTATCCCCGCCTGCATCGCCTCCAACAGCTCCAGCCATCAGCTGGTCAATCCACACTCGCAGGTCCACCATAACCGGTATCTGATCCACAAGACGGTCCTGGTGCAGCCTGAACTTGATGCCCTGAAGCGCATCACGCCTGGCTGTGTCGCTCAGGTCATACGTGGATACGCATGAGCGTGAGAGCAGCAGCGAGTGAAGTGCAAGCCACAGCTGCACCTCGGTTTGAGCCACACGTCCTTCCTCTTTCGCCTCGAGTCGGCGGTACTCCTCCGAGTTCAGGTGCTGCTTTATTAGAGAGCACAGCATCAGGGGGAAGTCCCAGTCGCGAAGGAAGGTCGAGGCGACAGATGGAGTCAGGAGGTCCACGGCTTCTGATAGGTAACGAGCGATGGCGCAGCACGCTCGGGATATCTGGACCGACAGCTCGGTTCCAGTGGAGATTTCGGTGGAGTCCCGGGATACTTCCAGGGTCAGGCGACGGCAGCAGTAGTCCGCCAGGTCACCCGCAGCCGAGGACAAAGTGTTGCAAGCGTCCGGATGGTACAGGGCCAGAGACAACAGGGCAACAGCCGCAGCCTCATGGTGTGGCTGTAATTGCAATAATTATGCTGTTAATTAGTGTTCAGCACGATTCATAATTTTAATTATTGTCTGACACATGTTGCATTCACAGTGATTATGCTATACATTTGTGTACACGCAATTCTGTGCGATTCAGAGTTTGTAATAAATTGGAGTCCAACCGAATGATATGCTGTACCATACTCGCAATTAAGCAAAAATTATGTTGCAAATTAGTGTTTAGCACGATTGATAATTTTTAATTATTGTCAGTAGCCAACTCCTACTCGCGACACAATAATTACGTTGCAAATCAATGTTCGGTACTATTTATAATTTTTAATTCTAATTGTCCAACTTGTACTTGCGACTCCATAATTACATTGCAAATTAATGTTCAGTACGATTCATAATTTTGTAATTGGCCAACAGATGATGTACTCGGTACGAGGCAATAATAATTGTTGCAAATTAGTGTACAGTGTGATTAATAATTTTAATTGGCCAACAAGTGCAGTGCTCACAACGAGTCAATAATTATGTCACTAATTAGCTTTACTTACAATGAGGTCTACCAGAAACCCATTCTTCGCGCTCTCTTCCTCATCGTCCTCTTGCAGCTCAGCCCATACGTGCTCCGTCCAAATCTCACCGGCAATTGCTTCGTTCACTAACACCGCCAGCTGCAAGTACATTAATTACAATCCGGTGTTACTTTATATGAAATTAATGCCAAACCTTATTCTCAGAGACAAGTGTCTCTTTGACGTCCTCGTGTCGCAACTGCTGTGCCTCCAAGGCCGCTTGCACCCCCAGCTCCTGGAGCCTCTTGAAATGCTGCCACCATCTGCACATTAATTATTATGTTAATTAGCCGCACGCTTTAGTGCAACAAGTACAATTTGTTTTTATGGTAAACACTTTATTGTCGCCATAATAATAATCGCATCATATTGTATGCGTACCTTGGAGTGCAGAAGTCCTCCAGTCTGCTGCATTCAAGCGACTTCACGTACAGCTCCACCTCACCAGGCCCCAGCACATTAACCTGATCCTCCTCCGCCTCATTCGAAGCCATCTTCGTTTTAAATCGGCCTTTTAAATCCTATTTAAATCCAAAAAAGGAACACGACGAGTTACGCGCCATCGATCAAACAAAAAAGCCGGGCCGAGAAACACGCAGCGGCTTGCTCTCTAAAAAGCAGCTACAGCGAATCGCGAATATCGAACTTTCACTCGGCTGGAAAACGCCGAATATCGAATCTGCCGGCTGCTTTTGACGTCACGAGCTTTTCCTTCTTCTTTTCAAGGGCAAGCCAAGTTACTCTGCCCCTGGGCCGCCCCTGGTCTCGCCCCCCCCCCGGACCTTAGGGGATTTCGATCCCCCCACCACTAGTACACCACACCGGATTATCAGGCAGGTTACTGGCCCTATCAACAGAAACAATCAGACTAGAAAAAGAAAGAAAAAACTATCCGTTGATAGTCCCATGAAAAGTTGAATAATATATTTAAAATAATTATAATAATAAAAATAAATACAAAGGCGGTTGTAGAATGAAGTACCGGATGGAAAATGTAGCGGTACAGCCGGTACAGCCCAATCTTCGCACAGCCCATTGCCATGTTTCGCTGCCGTGAATTGTTGGCATGTTATGTTGCCATGTTCATGGTTTTGTTTCCATGGACTGTTGCCATGTACTGTTTCTATAGATGGATTGTTGGCACGTAGTCTCATCTGTTGCCATGTAATGTTGGCATGTCTTATTGCCATGTAGTCTCATCTGTTGCCATGTTCATGTGTTGTTGCCGTGGACTGTTGCCATGGATTGTTGGCATGTAGTCTCATCTGTCGCCATGTTCATGTTTTGTTGGCATGTGTTGTTGCCGTGGACCGTTGCCATGGTTTGTTGGCATGTCTTATTGCCATGTAGTCTCATGTTGCCATGGACTGCTGGCATGTTCTGTTGCCATGGACAAACAAAGCAAACAGCTTTCCCTTGTATGTAAGATGCGCGTAATGCTGTGCGAGAGTGGGTGTCCTGCTACGCTTGCAGCTGCACGGGACGTTTGACACAATAATTAATATTGTTTGGTCTAATTATTTCCTCAGAATGACCTCGGGAGTGAACCTGCGCTTCGCTGGGTCGCTGACCCCGTCCGACCCCCGCAAGAACCCTGTGACCATAATAGGCCAGTTGCGGCACCTGCAGCGGCTTGGGTACGAGGACGTCAGGATAAAGCTTGAGCCGAGGGTGCCTGAGGAGGTGTACCTGTCCGCCTTGGGGAGCGGACAGGACGTGTGTCCGCTGTATCTGAACCAGGCCACTCTGGCCACCTTGCCTTCCAAATGCAGCAGGCACAACACGCCTTCTAGGTGCCATGCCTTGAGCAAGATCGTGCGGAACTGCAGCAACGGCGGATCAGGCGGAGGGAACGTCACCGAGTACATTGTTGTCAGTACCGTCCAGCTTGTGTGCAATCGCCGGGTGTTAATGAGCTTGTTTGCAGGTTATATGCGAGCGGTCTGATGTGCTGGCGTCCGCATGCAGCGTGGCCCGTGCATTCCCGCTGTTCTCGCGCAAGACTGGCCTCTCGCCGGCGGATCACGACCGGCAAGTATCGGTCGAGTTCATCCTGGTCGGACCCAACAATACACCGCCACTGTCGGAAGAGGAAACGGATTGCCTTCACTACTGCGCGTACGGGGTGCAAGTTGCGGCCCGTATTGTCGACACCCCTGCGAACGAGATGAGTACGGAGGACTTCATCAAGGAGATTCAGAAGGTTTGCATTCGTCTGATGTTCATGGCTGTACCTAACGTGCTTCGTTTGTAGGTGTCCCGCTACTTGGGGTACACCCCTATCATAATACGCGGTGAGGAGCTGCTACGTCGCGGGTTTGGCGGAATATTCGGTGTGGGAAAAGCGGCTGTTAACCCGCCTGCGCTGGTGGTCCTGAGCCACTTCGTGTCGCAAGCGGACCAGACCATCGCTTGGGTCGGGAAAGGGATTGTGTATGACACCGGCGGATTGAGCATGAAGACCAAGACGTCCATGCTGGGTATGAAGCGGGACTGCGGAGGTGCGGCGGCCATCCTGGGTGCCTTTTACGCCGCGGTGAAGTTGGGCTTCAGGCAGAACCTCCACGCTGTCTTCTGCCTTGCCGAGAATGCAGTCGGACCTGTTGCGACACGTCCGGATGACATCCATGTGCTGTATTCTGGCCGGACTGTTGAGATCAACAATACAGATGCAGAGGGTCGGCTGGTGCTGGCAGACGGAGTGGCCTATGCACAGCGGGACCTCAAGGCGAATGTGATCGTGGACATGGCGACACTCACTGGCGCACAGGTATGCTGCTTCAGGTCTTATCCGTACTGGCAATAACGCGGCTCATTCACAGGGTATAGCCACAGGGAAATACCACGGTGCCATCCTGTGCAATAACGAAGACTGGGAGCGACATGCTTTGACCTCAAGTCGCGTGTCGGGCGACCTTCTCTTCCCAATCCCGTTCTGCCCGGAGCTCCACTTCTCCGAGTTCGCCTCCACTGTCGCGGACATGAAGAACTCGGTTGCGGACAGGAACAACGCACAGCCCTCATGCGCTGGACTGTTTGTCGGTGCTCATCTTGGGTTCGACTTCCCCGGGAGTTGGATCCATGTCGATATGGCATCGCCTGTGCATTGCGTAAGTGTCGTGGTTTGCTGATCCGTCGTTGGTAATAACCTAGTTTGATTTCAGGGTGAGAGGAGCACTGGATACGGCGTGGCGCTACTGAGCGTAATGTTCGGCCACTGGTCGGAAAACTGCATGTTGAAGCAGCTCAGCACATGGAAGCCGCCTGCTGAGCAACAGGTCGGCCCAGGGTCATCCTGCCCAGCCCCACCCAAGAGCAACAACGGCGACCAGCCGGAAATTAAACCTGAGCCGCAACAGGATGACGCTGCTGCGAACAGTTGCAAGAAGATGCGTAAGATGTGAACAAAAAAAAACACCGTTACATGTTGTAATAGACTTTTTAAAAAATACCCATGTTACAAGTACATGTAAAGGAAATAAAACCATTTAAAAAAGGTCAAGTCAATCAAGTCTTGTTAGAATGGAAAAAAAGCGAATACGGTCAATAATACATACGCACGAATATTGAAAATTATAAGACTGGACCAGCCAACAGAATTATACGACTCGTGGCTGGCCTCGTCACTCCCAACTCCATCACTGAGGTGGATATTATGCGGCAAATCACATGCTGTCTGGCCGCGTCGCATCGGGGTCCCAGGCTCTGAGGTTAGCCAGCGCCCGGTTCAGCTGCTGGCTCCACACCAGCCTCTCCTCCTTCGTGTCAGCCGAGAGCAGGTACCTGCCGTAAAAACAACGTTAGGACTTGGCTCCTATAACCGAACAGTCATAATTTACCTCTGCCTGGTCCATCCGCCGTGACAGCTCACAACGAGTGTTTCCACATCGCCGTCCCGCATGTGCCTGGCGGTGTCCAGGACAATTGTGTTCTGCCTAGCGCATATGTCCCTGGCGACTAGGCCGACCTTGGATGTCACGCACCGATGGAGGTCAACTGAAACGATCGGATCTCGTTCCCGCTCGTCGTCTGGGTATGTCCACATCTCAAGGCGGTCTGCGGACAAGCAGGCCCAGCGGCGGTTCCATGACCCAAGACCACCAACCTCCTATAAAAATATCATCAGCAATGTCGCAGGTGCACAGCTTAGCGGACAGTACCTGGAACAAGGTGAGGAATCCCCTCTGGAGCGCTCCCATGTTGTCGTCAGCATGGCACTGCACCGTCACCGACACCCGTCCGTCCAGTGGACTACCAGCCGGCACCCTCTGGAGCGACCATACTCTGCCCTGGTTTCTGGCGGCGTGTAGGGCACGGAGTGTGACTGTCAGGCTTCCCATGCATTTGAACTGAGGGGTGCGGACGGCGGTGGGTCCCGCTGGACTCTGCACCAGCTTGGTCTTCTTGGGCGTCCGCTTGTTCTTTAGCGATGGGACGGCCGTCTCCAGGCTGTGGATCTCCAGAATGGCGGTGAAGCCAGACTCAATGCCACGCAGCTGCATCAGGTTAGGGAACACGATGCTTCCGTTCTGGAGGCCACCTTCGCGTGTGGTGGTGCCAAGCTGCGTGGCAACGACTGTGCCACGGTAGCGGACAGTGGCGATAAAGTGATGGGCCGCTCCGTCGCCGCCAGATGCCAGACGGGCTAAGAAGTCACGTCGCAGCGGCACGGACACGCCACTGAAGCTCAATGACCCACGACCGGATGTGGCCATGTCCACAGTTTCCTCCCCGATTCCGCCGTCCGTCTTCAGCCTGCGGATCTCGTCCAATGCAGCAGTGCGGCGCAGGGAGGCCAGCAGCAGAAGACGCTCCGCTTCGACATGCTCGGTGGAGCCGACAAACTCAGGACGTGCGTGACACACATTGAGTGCCTGTGATGCCTGGCCGATCACACGCTGCTGCGATGCAACCTCGTCTTGCAGGGCACGTATCTGCTGGTGGAGCGGAACCTGCGGCGAATTTGCAGCCTCGTCCATGTT
The DNA here is from genome assembly GCA_000934665.2 of Catajapyx aquilonaris. Taxonomy (NCBI): domain Eukaryota; kingdom Metazoa; phylum Arthropoda; class Diplura; order Dicellurata; family Japygidae; genus Catajapyx; species Catajapyx aquilonaris. Next base: position 50,579 of record JYFJ02000949.1, on the reverse strand, counting down.
CACATCCGGGTTACGGATGATGCGGCGCACTGGTGTAGCGTCAGCTGCGTTCTGCTTCCGGTACACGCTCACGGAATGCAGCAGCGTCTCGTCCACCGGTTCATCCTGCGCGATCGTTGGGGACTTGAACCGCATCTCTTCTTCCTCGTCCGAGTCACTGGCATCAAGTATTTCATCGATAGCAGCCGACACCGCCGCTTCGGACATCTTCTGTGGGCTCAGCCTGGATGGGCCTGGGACTGAAACTCCGACAGCCTGCAGCACAGAATTGCCAAACCCAAAGGAACTGTTCATGCTCTTGTCCGGTGAAGCCTCTTCGCAGTCGTCGTCGCTCTCAGAGGAATCTGGGGAACTGGGGAAAGGACAAGCGGTTTCATCTGCCAGTGGCAATGAAAACGGATCCATACCTTGGTTCCATGTCCGACAGGCACGGATATAACTTTCCAGGCTTTGGCGGAGAAACGCGTATGGGGCGCTCTTCCTTCAGTCCTGGGTAGTCCCCCACGGCCTTGCTTGGAGACACTTTCTCCTCCATTGTCGCAGGAGGAAGTGGTGGCGGCGGAGGGGGACAAAACTGAGCTGGCCGCTGTGGAGTTGGACAGGCCTGCTTCTGCTGCTCGGGCGGAGGGGCAGCGGCCTTGTCTGCCTTGTCCTGTGACCAGCGGTTCATGAGCACGGCCATCTCCTTGCTCCGCTGCTCCTGGACCTGCCGGGCAATGTCATTATCCTTCCAGCTCCTCTGCATCTGCTCCATCAGCTGCCGCTGGGCTTCGAAGGTCCCACGGCCTATGTTCGATGGAAGCGTGGACACGCCCGATGAGGACAGCATGGATGATGCTTCAGACGACATGGACATTGTGGACTCGGCATACGATGAAACTGTTGAAAGTAGCGGTCAGATACATTAAGAATCAGATTGCTGCCAATATTCAAGATGCTCCGAATGTATCCAGCTGGTTCTAACCTATTGATGACGACACACTCCTCTCGGCCATCTTGTGCACCACGGTTGGGTTGGCTCCTGATCTGAAGCTGCCCCTCTCCGCAGTTCCTCTCTGCAGCATCTGCGGAGTCAAAGGCGACGACAGAGACGCAATGGGCATTGGCGGTGGGTCGCCTCCCTTCTTCTCGAACATTGCGGCCCTCTCCGTCACGCTCATCTTGCTGGGGTCCTTCCCCATTGCGGCCTGGTTCACCTGCGCCCCTGGGTTGCGCTCGAACATGGCTGCTCTCTCGGCCACCTTGCTGCCCATCTGCTTCCTGCGTTCCTCCTGACGACCCGATTGGGGAGGCTTTTTAAGGGCTGCCACCACTCGGGGTGAAGGTGGGGCTGGGACAGGGGAAGGAGGGGCTTGGGTCGGGCGGGACGCAGGGGATGGGGAACGGTAGGGACGGCGGGATGCTGGGGATGGGGAGCGGTGGCGGGTAGGGGACGACTGGGTGTAGTGGTAGACCAGGCGTGAAGTGGAGGGCGTTGGCTGGAAGCCTTGCGCTTGCTGCTTGCAAAGTCGATTATCAACACATTAAGATTCGTCGGGCGATCATACAAAGTATAACGTACATTGGCAATACAAAAAAAGCCTGTAAATTCAATACATACGATTAATAATCCAACATCTACAATGCTGAAAAGCAACATTCACGAACATGCACTGAAAGCAAGGGATTGGAAACGACAAAGTAATAGCAAGCAGCAAGACTTCCACCACAAAATTTGGGCATACACCGGATCAACTTTCCAAGCAACATTCAAGGTGAAAGAAGAGAACAGGAGGAGACCACACCTCAAGAGTGGCCCCCAGCTACACGACATTTACCTGCAAACCGTGCCATTAAAGCCCATGTATTTGCCATCAACGTAGGCTGACTCACCCTTGAGGTGTGTCCTGCCCCTGGTCCACCACCACCACCACTTTTATTGCCCGAACTCACCAGGGCATTCAGGAGCTCCTGGTCCCACATGGACTTCTGCTGGGGCGGACCTGTTGGCTGCGGCTTGACTCCGGGGCTGGGAGATCTGCTTCGGCCAACCTTTTCCTCCAGCTGGGCCACCAGGTTGCTCACTTTCGTACTTTGCGTCTGGGCAACCGGCCCTTCTGAATGAGCCGCCTTCTTTTCAGGCGACGGAATCGGAGGCGGCGGAGGTGGCGTCGCTTCCGTGCAAGCAGGAATATCAATGGTCGCATCGTCCTCCCGTTCGTTTATCTTGTTCGCCAACGCATCAAGCCGTGCCTTCCGGGCCTTCCAATCCCGCTTGGGCTCAGGCGTCTCTGTAAATAAATCTGACGTCACTACCACTGGTGTACAACAACGAAATGTACCGGACCTTCAACAACCCCATCGAGCGGGCCCAACTTCTTCCTGCTGGCCGACCAGTAGATTCCGTCCGACTCCACAGGTTTGGACTCGTTCTCTTTGTCGTCGTCGTCGTCCTCGAAGCAATGTCGCTTGGGCGGTGAGTCTGCAAATAAGCCGCATTAGTCAGAATATTGTTTGCGCTTGTACCGCTTACATTTGGTGTCATCTCTGGTCGGAACAGCGGTGTCCTCTTGGAACAATGTCCGCTTCTTGCATCCGGCTGGATCTGCTGCTGCGGACAGTCCGGCCATCCTGGAGTTGAGCACCTTCCGTCGTGCCTTGGCCCGCTCCAGCATTTGCTGCGGATTTCGAACATTTTAAACCAGCGGTTCAAGATTTAATCCCAATTATATTTAGAAGCCCCCAACCTGTGTGAAAGGATCCATGTTTGTCTCCATCTCTTCTTCTTCTATATCCTGCTGCAGCTCCCCAACGGTTTAGGCGCCTTGTCCTGCTATCTCCTCAACGGCCACTGGCTTCCCTTCCCTCCGCCCACGTAATCTGAGCAAGATTTTTACCGGGCAAACAGTTTCCTTGGAATAATAAGTTCGAAGGTCAAAAAGGAAAATGAACGTTCGAAAATTATTCCAACGGACAAATTCGAATTGTGTTTCCAAGGGTGGCCGCTGGTCACATCCTGGCGCTACCGGACGGTTGGTCGTTATTGACAAGTGACGATCGCTGGCCCAAGGTTGGAAACAACGAAGCCGGTAATGCAGGGTTGGAAATATGGAGTTATGGACAGATTGGCTGGAAATGAAAGGGTGGTCACGGATTTTAAGTTCTGACCTCTCCTGGAGTTGACCTTTGACCCGACTGCTGCATATAGAAATTCTAGAGACGTTAGCCTGTAGCCTGGATCCTGGGCTAAACTCACGCTTCGAGCCCTCCAGACCGACGTTTCTTCCTCGTTCGAAGAAAGGATTGTTCTTCCTTGTCATACATTTTATTCGGTAATGGCCCCATAAGCATCTCTTTATTATATTCTTCAATGTTTTTCATTCCCGAATTTTTGTAGCGTCCGATTGAGCAGCATCATCCTCCCCAGGCAGACATGGCCTCGAACCTGACCGTTCAGATGGGACGGATCATATAGTAGAGGGAATCCAGGGTATCCAGCCAGGAGGAGATGCCAGCGAGCAGCTGTCTTTCACCCGGGTGGCAAGGCAGATGCTCCTCCTGCAGGGGGAACCACTTTTAGACACTTTGATTGGCAGTGGGTTAGTGGCCGCACTGGTGACGCTCTTGGCCAAAAGTGACACATTGTAAGTAGTGGTTTTCTCCCAAGCTCGTACCTTCAAATGTAATTGTTTGCAGGCCTGTCCTCAAGAAAGAGGCAGCTGGGGCAGTGGCGGACATAGCAGCTCAGGGGACAGATCTGGCCGAGGCAGTGATGGACGCAGGTGCTTTTCCCCACCTGGTCACCCTTCTCAGCTTGGCGGGTCATGCAGAGATTGCAGAGGAGTCTGTACGTGCGATTGCTAACATCTCGGCACACGTGGTCCTCAGCCCTGTCATCATCCAGCCACTCATCGCACTCATCAATAATTACACCGCTAATGGAAATTCTGTACCTTGCTGTGATCACCTGTTTTAAGTTCCATTCTTGCAGACTGCCTCACTGCGCCATATAGCGAGGACCATGGTCAACCTGTGCAGCAACAGTAACCAGCCCCTTCCCCTCCAGATCATTCGCGAGTTGATTGCCCCACTTTGGGTGCTAGTTTACCATCATGACAAGGAAGTACATGGTATGTCCCAGGTGTTTAGACATTTGTGTAGAGTATAGATTTCTTTTTATTCGTTTCTAATGACTCTCTTGTCTACAGGGCATGCCTGTCAGGCATTCTGCCACATAGTCGTCAACGGCACCGATGAGACAAGCCAGGAGGTGGTTAACGTGGGTGTTGTGGGGCGCCTGGTGCAGCTCCTGGAGTGTGATGAGCCTTCTCTGGTGATTCCTGCTCAAAGTGCCGTGGGCAACGTCACGTGAGGGAATGACTCCCCGACTGATGAGTTGGTCAAGTGCAGGGCTCTGCCCATATTTAAATCCCTGCTTTGTCATCCACAATCGAACTGTATCAAGAGCGTCATCAGGTTGCTCCCGAACACGGTGTTACAATAGTAAGGTCTGGACACTTACTTCCCCTCTTATTGCCTTAGGCCCTTAGGGGGCCTGACGGAGTGTTTTGCGGGAGGTGGCCGCTTGATAGCGCATTTCAGGGATTTACAGACATTGTGCTACCCCTACCAGACATATAGGTAGAAGAGAGCTCTCTTCTACCTATCAGTTCAGAACAGTCTGGGGGAGAAGGACAGAGGGGAGAGACCTTACTATTCTTAGACCGTGATCTCTAACAGATGGACAGAGTTCTAATAAATAGATCACGTGAACCTGAATTTTTATTGCCCCTTTTAATTGCCCTTAATTAATGGTCAAGATATCGCGAGAGCAAAAACCCCCATCTGGAAAAATTCAGATCTCGTCCGATATGGTGTAACTCGTTAATATTCTGATTGGAAGTGACCAAGGACGTTCCATTCCAGGCGTGGACAAAGGTCTCAGGCCTTGCCCTCCATCGGCGTGACCTCTGACCCGACCCCAATATGGCCTGGTTAATCATAACCACGGTCAAATCATAACCAAGTAAGAGTTCCATCAAGGGTTGATGGAAAGCCTGGAATGTTGGTGACCGATCACATGAACCCAAATTTCGATAATTAATTTTAATACTCATAATTGATGAAGTTCCTTGTTTAATTATTATTATTATTGCATTTTCCGGATTAATTAGCAGATTGCTCAGTAATGATTTTCACTCTCACGAAGCAATGCACCATCTCAAATGTTTGCTTCGCTGGCTAATTGGAACATTTGCTATTGAAGTTGGTGTTTTGCAGAAGCTATTTTACCACTATAATTGCACAAGTGGTCGTGCTGGTTCATTAGATTGATGACCTCTTCCACTTGGTTTCCCTCGTCGTCATTGCTTCAGAGCAGAACAAGATTCAGTAACAACAATAATAATATGTTCACAAAAAATTGCCCCATATTGCTTAATTACACCCGGATATTTGAATTGATTTTTTCCTCCATCCTTTACAGTCAGTCCATCAGTGTCAATCTTCACTCTGTGGAATGTAACCTTCTCCGAACCCTGCGGAACATGCCGATAGTTACTGGCGTGATTGTCTAGCTCTGGTACATACGCTAATGCCTGACATGACTTCTGTCACTCGCTACATATCGTTTGGTCGCTTCGTGAGAATAAGCATGAATCCGCCACCTCCAGCGCCTGCCAGGATCTGAAATTGATTCGTTGCAGTCATTGAATTTCTGCAGATTAATTGTCGATTTTTGGGTTGTATGTGAAAGCCCATATGTGAAAGGCAATAGGCTTAGGTTGATGCATGATCTGGTGAACAACCACAGGCTCGCACCCAGAAGTGATACTATAGTAAGTACAAATACACATGAGTAGTTTATGTATGTTGCAGGGTATTACAACTTACAAGTATCTTCACCTTTCAGGAATGGTTGCAAAGTCCTATCGAGGGGAACAAGTAGACCTGAATGGAACAATAACACTTCCTGGCCGTTAGTCCGGGCAGATTTTTTTTTTTTTTTTTTTTTAAAGTCGGGATGAGATGAGATTATGCGAATAGAATGATGGATTATTAACACCAAAATGTGCCTGTGATGCTGGAGTAAACAACATAACTTCCATGAAGGTTTATGGATATGGGACGTGACCTATTCCAACACAAATACCATCATTTGAAGGGGACAAAAATTCACATCACACATATATACTCATGCTGCTGATGGTGCTGCTGTTGCCTCAGCCAGTACAGGACCATATGCCTATGAACCAGACAAACATTTGGTCACAGGGGAACATAACAGCATGATTTTTCTCCAGACATTTCGTGGAATTACCACTGCCCCAAATCACCTCACCTGATCTGCTGAGGATAGCCAGAAGGCAGTTCTCTTTGCTGGAGGTGGTCCGTCATTTGTGTCTTCATCTTCACTGTCCGAACAGGTTCCACGAATGACCTCCATGGCCCTCTTTTTCTGCTCGGCTGAGCCCCCTGTTGAGGTGGGTGCTGCTGAAGAGGATGACTCTGCCTTAGGGGGAGGGCTGTCTGATATTGAGTTGGTGCTGTGCTCCCTGATTTATCGGGGTAGACCAACTCCCATCCCCGTGCAGCTGAATCTTGTTGGACACCAGTGCAGAGGACGCCAACACCTCATGGAAGAGTATACCCATCAATGACACTCTTGTCAAAGAGAGCAGGCTTCTTGCAGACGGGGCGGGCTGTCTCTTGTTCATCTCAAGGTACAGGTTGGCGTCAAAGCACTGCAGGTGCTGGCTCGGCAGGGTATCTCCATTCTTGTCTTTCCGAGGGGGCAAGCCAACGTCACCCATCGTTGCCACTATCTGACAGTCTGCATCCTTTAACAGTTTCTCCTTGATGAAACACCGAGTTATGTCTGCATGCCGCATCTGTGATCAAAAGCAATTCTTTTTGTACTGGGGCAAGGGGAATTATAGACCTACTCAAAAGCTTTCCTCTCCGTACTCACCGCTCTGCTCTGGAGCTTGGTCGGCTGAACTTAGCTGCTTCAGGCTGAGGGCCTGAGGCAGTGTAGCTGCGGCCATATTCAGCTGTCCCGGTGCCTTGTTGAGGCCAAGGCACCAGTGTGACAGTCTCCTCCAGTCCCACTAGGATGTTGTAAAACGGCGTGTCAGTCGCACGCTTCGGTGATACTCAGGGAAAATAATCAACTTGGGAGTTCCCTGTCGAGCCGTGTGCAGCTGGTTGTACTATATGTAGCAGACTGCTCCTTACTTATTGACACTTGATCAGGCTTGCTGCATTCCCCAGCGCCACATGAAAAGTGGCTATTATCATCACTCTTCAGTATTATTTTTATTATTATTTTTTTCGCATTGAATCTAAGTCACATATGCTCCCTGGTCACATGGTCCTATAGCTTGTCCAATAGGAGCAACCCCTGTTGGGTATAAAAGCAAGCAGTTGGTGTCGCACAATCCTCTTTGCTTTCTTGTAGCTTATCCCGCTAAGTACAAACGAGAGTTGAATCCGACAGTCGCAATGGTAGCCAATAAGGTAAGTGTGTGCTGTTGGTATGTTGCTCGTAATTATAGTTTGCTGTGATTACGCTTCCTTCGCAGATGCTGCTCGTCCTCTTCGTGACCCTGGTGGCATCTTCGTACGCCAGATATTACGAGATGACTCCTGCTCCCACGTCCTATGGCTACGAGGAGAAGCAATCCTACGACTACGAGCAGCCCAAATACGAAGAGAAGCCGTCCTACGGCTACGAGCAGCCCAAATACGAAGAGAAGCAGTCCTACGGGTACGAGCAGCCCAAATACGAAGAGAAGCAGTCCTACGGGTACGAGCAGCCCAAATACGAAGAGAAGCAGTCCTACGGGTACGAGCAGCCCAAGNGCCCAAGTACGAGAAACCATCATACGGGTACGAGCAGCCCAAGTACGAGAAACCATCATACGGGTACGAGCAGCCCAAGTACGAGAAACCATCATACGGGTACGAGCAGCCCAAGTACGAGAAACCATCATACGGGTACGAGCAGCCCAAGTACGAGAAACCATCATACGGGTACGAGCAGCCCAAGTACGAGAAACCATCATACGGGTACGAGCAGCCCAAGTACGAAGAGAAGCAGTCGTATGGGTACGAGCAGCCCAAATACGAAGAGAAGCAGTCCTATGGGTACGAGCAGCCCAAATACGAGAAGCCGGCATATGGATATGAGAAGCCTGAATACAAGGGTTATGGCTACTAAACTGACTGTTATTTTAAAACTGAAATAAACAAATTTATATTGTATATGGTCTCAATGTTACATGGTCCTACCCAGCACGATACCTAGAAGAATCAGCTTTCAAATTGAAATCTAGGATTATCAAAATTTCAATGCTTAAGTGGTATTTGTGGATCAACTAATCATCCAGTGCTCATTAGTTCATCAAATAAGCTTTTAACCCTGTAGTGCCCCGCACAAGTCCTCAATAATTAAGTTTAAATTGCAAAAAAAAAAAAACAGCAGTATAAAAGAAAGGTAGCCTAACAGTAGGCCTATATGGTGTCAGCAACTTAAATTATAAGCATAAAATTTAACCTCAATGCCGCAATAGTTCACTTCGAAGTGTACCCCCATTGTTGGAGAAATAAAATCATTTTCCTGGTTTTCTTCGGATGTTTTAAAGCAACATCCCGATTATTGCAAACCCTGCTGCTGCTGCTGTCTGGATGACATGAATAGCTTTTGCTGGCGGAAAGTAAAGCGAACCCGTCCAGCAGATGATTGCATGGATGGTGTTGCTGGCGACAAATTCAATTAGTGGCTTCCGACCCGGGCCGTTGGACCAAATGGCCAGTCCTGTGTCCCGCAAATAATAATAAAAAAATCCTATGGAACCGGAAAGTGAGGCCGGAGTAAAATCCTGGTTTACAGAGTATATATGACGAATCTCATGCTCATTTCCTCCTCCTCTCTCTCTATATAGCTCAGAGAGAGAGAGAGACCGAGAGATAGAATGTGGAGCTAATTCTGTTTCCAGAGAGTGTTGCCATCAACTTGCGACCACGACTCTGACCTTTTCCCAAAATATTTTCACGGCGAGGCCAAATTTTTCTGAAGAGACTCCGGATGTAAACACCCCTCTTTTCGCACACTACAAACTAAATAGACTGTGTTGGGTTTATTCACCTTCAACATTCTGCCCCCAAGATTGTTCGCCCCCAGCAACCAAGTTGCTTCCCTTTTCAAACTGGTTGCTGGAGCGAACAAATCCTCCCAAAATTGGTACCGGGGGTTATTATTGGGGACGTTAAATTCAGCGGTTTACGAGTTAATTAATCTTCTAATTAACAATATTAAACTTGAAGATGGATGGCCATTCGGGCTGTGTTTATCTCCCGTTTTGGGTGGGGGTGCAGTAAATGTTCAGAAGGGGCAGAGGCAGAGGATTTCCTGATTCTGGACCTAGGGAGGTCACACTCTCCAATGTGCGTCATACATCAAACTTAATTGGGACGCCCAATATAATGTTTAAAAAAAAGAAAAAGAAGGAGAGAGACTCAAGTCCAAGGCTATTTTGTGTCCTGCCCTGATGAACTGCTTAAATTATTGTAAAGAGCTGCCGAGGGACGCAACAATCGCAAACAAGTTTGTAAAATATATCGCAATTACAATAACAATAACAATAAATTTTTCGAAATTAAAATTGATATCAAAAAGTACGAAATAATGAGCTAATTTTTGGACAGCTATCTGGAAATAAATTAGTGTTGAACACAATTTTGTACACTGACACACACATGATAGGGATCGTCCTGCACGTTAGGCAACCTGCCAACCGTTGTGCATTTTCGCATCCTCCTAGTACTACAAGAATATTGATGTGTGACTCTTCCTTGTTGATGCCAGGCCCGATTAATCATATAGTTAATGATGCGGTAATTTCCCGCCTCTAATTTGACTAATCGACGATATTTACCGGCCCATTTTTTCCCCCCCAAAAAAATGTTATGCGTTCGAGCCCCCCCCAAACATGTGGAGAATGTTCACAGCCGCTCTATAAATATGAAGATTCTTGCTAATGGCCATTAGTGCGGGCCAGAATTATTTTTTTTAGTCGGGATGAGGCGAGATAATGCGAATAAAATGACGGATTATTTAACACCAAAACGTGCTGTGATGCTGGAGTAAACAACATAACTTCCATGAAGGTCTATGGATATGGGACGTGACCTATTCCAACACAAATACCATCATTTGAAGGGGACAAAAATTCATGTCACACATATGTAGTCAGGGAGAAATAAAATTATGCGCAGGTCACATTATACTCATTTACATTTTTTCCGTTTTTTTGATACATGATACTCGCTCTAAACAATTTCCAAAAAAATGGAGCTCAAAATAATTGTAAGCACTTCTTTTTCTTTACAAAAACAGTGCGAATCAATGCAGTGCACACGAAACAAATGCAAAACGCAAACCATTTTTTAAATTAGATAATAATATTATGGCCTGCGACATCAAAAAAAAATCCAAACCTGAAATTGTTCCGAACAATTTCAGGGTTAGAAATTATATATTTTTTTTTAGGTACATACCCTCTGATTGTGTATGATACACAATCAGAGGGTATGTACACCACACCTTATTTTATTTTATGGCGTGAAAGGAACCAAGGGACCTGCCCAAGCAATCCTACCACATGAAATTAAAAACAAACAAACAAAAAAATGTAAAAAATAAAGAAATGGGACACTTATATTTACAAACTCCTTACTTATCGCAATCATAGCCCAAGTACTATCGGAAACGTAGTGTCGGATTTAGCATACTAGAGAATTGGCGTGGGTATGTGACTGTCCGCGGCGAGTCATCAGTACGTGCGCCATCTGTATGTGGCAAATGGTACTACGTCAACAGTCTGGGGTTGGGGGGCAGTGTAGCCAGTTTTGGCAAAGGATTTACCTTGTTAACAGTTACCTAGTTACTGATAAATCTGGTCATTTTCCCCGACAACTTGTCTCCGATAGTACTGTGCACGGGTCATTTTCTAGGGTGGCACATACAGCTCCCTAATTTTTTTTTTTTAAATGAATGGTATACCATGGTATACCATTCATTTAAAAAAAAAATATTAGGGAGTGTGCACACTGGGCGTGTCGACGTCTGGCAGGTGCTGATAAAAGACTAATCCTTTTCCCAACCGAGAGTTGTTATAATAGCCTGGGTTTGAATGGAGGAGGGTTGGAAAAACGTCACGTGATTTTCCGCCCCACGAAAAGAACATGGCTGGAGGCCATATGAAAAAAGCTCTTCTTGCACAATTAGAGCAGCTCCAAGAAAATGTGGGGAAAGAAGAAAAAAAAAGTGGCCCTAAGAGAAGGCTCTTTTCTTTAAACTTTTTTTGCTAACCCTCCATTGTCACCATGTCCCCCAGTTTTGCAAATTCTTGCGGATGTTACTCAGCTCAGTTTTCCTCCCAATTTGCACACACTATTGTCGACCCTTTTCTTACTGGTTTGGATACGACATTGTTGGAATGTTGCTCGAAGGCACTCTGTTCCTTTTCCATATATATTTTTTTTTGTGGAGGTGGGAGATATACATTCAGCTTAAATAATCGTGATTTTAAACTCACTGTCCTGCCAAACTTGCACTCTGATAAAACACAACAAAAGACACATGTTGCACCATATAAGTTGGGTACCAGCCCCCTCGGTTTTTGGAGCACTAACAATAAACACTGAAGACAATAATGTCGGAGGCGACAAAATTTAACGCGACAATATTATGTTCTGAGGTCTGTCTCTCTGCTCCTGGCAGAAAAAAAAGTCACTGGTTTAAGTACAACCTGGGGTTTGTAGTACCCCATGTGACACATGCTGCTCTTCCTTGGGTTCTTTGTCGGTGTGATGTGTGCTGCCCTGAGTTCGTTGTCGGGGACGGCGGTGCTGAGGTAAGTAGCAGCTGAAGAAGAATATTCTCATTTGCCTGGGAGAACCACGTCTTGCCCGGCATTTTTATAGGAAGTGACGATACGGCCGCTTTTTTATTTTATTTTTTAAACATTTGTAATGGTTCTTCTTTAAACAGAGACCCAGTGGCGTGCCTTGAAGCGCGGTACCGAGCCGGTACGCACTATGGCTTCGTGGTCGGTCTCTGGGCTGATGGCCATGGCCCATCTCTGTGAGGAAAAAAAGTCCATGTTATCGTACGAGGGCGCTAAAAGCTCAAAGAACGATCTGACGTCACGTTCAGCCCCGCCTCCACCCGGCTCTTCCCTCCAATCACGTCCGCGTCCCCGAATAGCTCTGCAAGCATACTTACTGCGCATGCTCAGAAAACACAGCTGGTGTGACGCCAGATCGTTCTTTGGTTTAAAGGACTGTAGACTTTGCTTTAGCAGGGACTTTTGGAGTGACTTTAGCTATGACTTTAGGAGTGACTAGCAGTGACTTTAGCAGTGACTGTAGGAGCGAATAGCTATGAATTTAGGAGTGAAATTATGAATGGCTTTAGGAGGGACTTTAGCAGTGATTTCAGGAGTGACTTTAGCTATGACTTTAGGTGTGACTAGCAGTGATGTTAGGAGTGGCTTTAGAAGTCCTTACCTGGCGCCATGGTCCTGGAAGTCGTAAAAGGGTGATGATAGCGTGTATTGGTATCATGAGTATTGCTGAGAGGGCAAGTCCCCAACCCAGGAACTCTGCCCATAGAGGGTACACGTAGTCGTTGTACTGTAAGCGCTGGTGGTACACTAGCCCAAAGACCACTACCGCCTGCAAGCAACGGTTACTGTACACGGCTGCGTCAACACAACACAAACTCAAGAGGCACTCACCACAATGAACGTTGGAGACACGAACTTCCAGCAGAGTCTCCAGAAAGGTCCGGGTTTACTCCCGAGCATTTCCTTGACGTCGTTGGAAAACCGCTCCAGTCCTGCCGGCGATAACCATAGTTTAAGTGTTAACAAGGACTATAGTTAATAGACGAATAACGTACCGTAAAACCAGGCGACAGCTATTGCTTCGAACAGGGCTGAGCACAGGAGCGAGACTCCAGCAGCGTACGTGTCCAGCAAATGAAACATGTATATTCCGCCCTGGAAGACGAAGTGATATTTAGATGCGTTCGAGACGTTGTTTGATGGCAACGTACTGGTGTCACATTGGTGATGGCGACGCAGAAGGAGAGTGTGACTGCCACCAGCGTGAATATCTCCCTGGCGTACTTCCGTCCTGCGAAGAAGCTTCGGAACTCGTCCATCAAACCGGTGATGACGCACTCCATCCCGCCCATCTGACCTCAACAGAAAAACATCAAACCGTGCAAGTCACCCTGTACTCTCCGATGATAATAATAATAATAAACTGGGACTTACGGCACTGTCCAGTCCCAGCATGATGAGCATGAAGAAGAAGAGACAAGCCCAGACGTGCGATCCTGGAAGTGTTCCGACCGCTTCCGGGTACACCTGGAAGACAAGTCCTGGTCCTTCTGTCGCGACGTGGTTGATGGGAACATGCTGCTTCTCAGCCATGTAGCCCAAGTAGGTGAAGATCACCAGTCCGGAGAAGAAGCTGGTGAAGCTGTTCACCATAGTGGTCACCAGGCAGTCCCTAAGGAGATGATGGCACGTTTCGGTGTGCCGTCCCAAGGAGAAGCGCCCTATCTCCACGGATAGTAGATAGGGCGTCTCTTCTTGGGACTGACCTGTAGCAGTTGTTGTGGAACTGGTTGTAGCTGGCGTACGACAGGTGCACACCGAATCCCGCTCCGACCGAGTAGAATATCTGCACAGCTGCGTCGACCCACACCTGCGTGTGGGCCAGTCTCTTGAGGTCCGGTTGCAGGTAGAACCGGATCCCGTCCAGTGCCCCCGGGAGCATGAGTCCCCGGCAGAGAAGCACCGCCAGCACCACGTAGGGCAGCGTGGCAGTGGCCCAGACCACCTTCCCGGACGACTTGACCCCCTTGAACAGAGCCACGTACAGCAGCGCGTACACCAGCAGCACGCACAGGACCAGCTGCCACTTCGGAGCACCCATGTCGTCCAGTCCACGGCTCCGCTGCATCTCCAGTACTGCCCGGCTGCGAACACCAAAATAATTGTCCCAAAGTTTTGTCTTTCCAAAGTCAACGAGGGTCGTCAAGTGCGTCACGCTGACGGACAAACAGACCACAAAATGCTATGTACAGTACATATTAATATGTACTTGTATGTACACTACATATATACATACATACAGATACAGTACATATGTACTTGTACATACAAGTACATATGTATACATCATATAGTACATATGTATACATCATATAGTACATATGTATACATACAGTACATGTACTTTGCATACAAATACACATGTACATACATATGCACGTATTTTTAATTGTTGACTCATTAAATTTTTTGTAGATTTCCGTGCTCTTATTTGTGCCTAACTGACAGTGGCAGAAGATAGAGGTAGACACTTGGCCGTCTTCGCGTGTGCGGGAGTTTATGCTTTTGGAGTTAAAAATTATTTCTCAGCGACACACACCACATTATGATTTTATCTGTACGAGTACAGTGTACGTGTAATTAATATTACATACAGTATGTTATTATTAGCACGTAACAGTAGGGTACTTTTTTTTTGAGGGGTGCTGTCAGGCCCAGCGTGATTGCTGAGCGTGACACATATTCTTTATGAACCAATAAAAGGCTCACTTGAAGTACTCGGCTGCAGGTGATTGCGTCCGGTTGTGGAGCCGCCCCGGGTTGGGCACCCCGAGCGGCCCTCCAGCCCCGCCACCAGGGGCCAGCCCGGCGTCAGGGGCCAGCACCCAGGAGGAATGGGCCGATGCGGATCCGGCCCCGTCCCCGCTTCCTCCTCCGGCCCCCGAGGCCCCAGGGGCGACCCCGTCTCCGCCCCAGCAGTCGTCTGTGTTCCAGGTGTTGTTGCAGTGCAGCCAAGGCAGGTCGGGTGTCATGGTGGCCACCAGGAAGTACACGGCCCACCCGATTATCACGTTGTAGTAGAAGGACACGTAGAAAGCCACCAGCACCGCGCAGTACCCCACACCTGACACCGCATTGTCAGTAACAACAATAACAACTGTATACAGTACAGTACGAATGAATACTCGCCTTTGAAGAGAGGGCAGATCCTCCAGACGCTGATTGGACCTTGTCTGTGGTACTGGCCCAAGAGCAGCTCCAGGTAGAAGAGCGGAAGGGCTCCGAAGATCATCATCAACACGTATGGAATGAGGAAAGCCCCTGTGGGGACATCAAAATATGCGCGGCCATGTCAAAATTAAAATGAAATTTTTTGGCTCCATTATCAAGATAATATTCGACTCATTCTCCAAGTTAATAAAGAACACCCTGCTGATTGTACTACTAAGCTAATGTGCTTTTACCTTACAGTTTTTTTTTTTTGGTCAAATCACACAATTGACACCTTTAAAAATATCGGTTACATGCTTGCCAGCCTTGTAGTGTGGGTTACGTTAGCTTGAACGCGCTTCTTTACCAACACCCTTGTATACACATCGAGTCGCACCAATCGAACCTTTCAGATACTGTGTTCCCCCTCTCCTCTTCTTCAAAAGGGGGGGGTATCTAAAAAAATACAATTTGGAAGCAACATTGTCCCCTGGTATCGGTTTCTCCATTCTGGCTCCATCTCTTTCACACCTATAAATGAAAAGTCCCTCCGTGGAAAGAGAACGCCTCGCTAACTCTGTCCTGTCCTCGAACAATGCGATTCTAAACTGCGATTGTGACGTACCATATAAGAGGATTATCGAGAGAGAGAAAAAGTCCCACCCACTACTCCACTAGTCTACTAAAATATATATTTTAAAAAAATGTGGACCAATGTAATTTGATTTGATTTCCTAAGGATAACGGGAGTTCATTTCATTTGCTGGTTTCAAGCACTTTGTTATTCTCATTTGTCGCCTCACTTGCAAGAAGAGTGGAAAAATTTTTTTTGGCGAGAGTTTCCTTCCGCTTTTTTTTCGCAACTTCTTCCAAGAGCAATTTTGCCAACTAGTGTCGGCAACGGCATGCAAAAAGTGTAGAGGGGTAGAAATATATGAGAGAGGCTGTCAAGTGGGGAAAATTGCACCCGGAATGAAGTCATAAAATCTATGAAAGGCATAGGTAGGCACCGCTAATGAAGGACATGCTCCAGAAGCTTCATCGCCTTGACGTAGTACTAGCCAGATAACATACAGTAGATAGCTTACTTCGCCAAAATAAACAACTTTTGTTGAAAGAAATAGCAAGGAAATAGTCTCTTTTTTCTGTATTACAAGTACTGTAGTGAACCTGTTGTCAAAATTTGGCGACATGTATATCGGTATGCTATTTATTTCCGCCGGATGTTTGTCCGACCTGGTAGTACCACTATCTCCCGCATGACTTGAGAGTGGCAGGAGTGTGCAGAGGAAGGGTGCATGCGCCATCTATGCGTGAAAAATATTACTGTGTGATAAATCGGCCAGCGTGGTACGTTCCTCTGCATACTCCTGCCACTCTCAAGTCGTGCGGGAGATAGTGGTACTACCAGGTCGGACAAACATCCGATGATGAGAAGATAATTAAGAAAGACGACCCACCTCCGCCGTTCCTGTAGCAGAGGAAAGGAAATCGCCAGACATTGGCCAGGTCCACTGCGAATCCAATGATGGACAGAAGGAAGTCTGCTCCTCTGTCCCAGGTCTCTCTGCCTTCTATTTCGGCGTCTCCAGCGTCGCCGACGTGGACTGTCGATTGTCTCCGAACAACTTTTGACGACGACGAAGACGACGATGCCGTCCCTTCCGCCGCAGGACGAGGACATAGTTCTCCTGTGGACAAATGGAACAATAAGCTGATCAGTAGGAGATGAACCACTGGTTCTGCAACAATTGACGTCACATTGCATACAAAATCATGTAGAGTGACGTTACAACGTAGGTGCAATGAATGGCTCCCTTTAATTAACCATACATAAATGCGTGGTCGGATCTGCACACTGTACAGAGGTCCATTTAATCCGTCCCGATTTACTAATTGACCTCTAGGAGAATTAGGGGCTGGGAATAATTAATCGCTCTGAAGCACACCATGGCCCCACCGTGTATGACCTGTTAATTACTGTGACGCTCCTGCACCGATCTTTAACCCGGGTCTGTCCTATAGGGTGAGTGGGTGTCTCAAAATTAATGGCCCGGCAGAATGATAATTTCATAATTAACTCATACGGTTCAAGGCGCATGTCCCGGTTACTGCTCAATAATAGGTGTCAAAATACAGGGTGTTTCATAAAGATGTTTGCTGCCGGCATCAATTATGAGACACCCTGTAAAATGCGTGGATGACAGGAGCACGCCACTGCTTATAAACCCAAATTTCCGACTTCCCGTCGAAAGGAGGCGGGCCATGTGCTTCCTCTTTCCCGCCCTTTTTCAGCCATGATCCAATTTCCGGTTTTGGAAAAATTCCAGGCAAAGGTGGTCGCTAAGGTGACGCCTCCGTCACACAAGCCGTCACACGCCCACGCCCAGTAAATATCAGATTGCAACATTAAAATTATAAACTGGGTCTGCATTCAGGATTGGCCAGTTGCAAATGCTATAGTACGATCGAAATGTCTGGGTCATGTCCGCAGAGAAAATTAAAATTGAATTAATTTTTTACGTGTATTATTACACATGACGTCAATTTAAAAAAATAAACAAGTGATGACGTGTTAAATAAATCGATAACTGCACAATATTGCGTCAAAAATGAATTTATCTGCAATTATCGCAATGGGGGAAATGTCATCATTTCTCTTCAATAGGCTCGTTTAATTGTTATAAGTTTATTAACAATGATGATGATGATGATGATGATGATGATGATGATGATGATGATTATTATTATTATTATTATTATTGGAGGAAACGCCATAGTTTTTTTTTCTTTAAGGGGCTCGTTTAATTATTATCAGCATTTTTGCAATTCTGCCACTTTTAATTATTCACTTTTTTGCATCAAAAAATATTTGCGCGCTGAGAAAAATAGACGTCGTAGATTACCTTATACTTCCTACGAAAATTTCCGTGGATCCAATCAGAAAGGTAAATAAACCTAGAGGGGGTGTTTGGATCCATATAGATTAATCTTTCCCATTAGTACCTTGCGTCCTTTACCTCTCTCTTATTTTTCTAGAGTAAGGGTCCAGACGTCCAGTGGTCAATGAATTGAAAAATCTCCTGATTTTAGACAGAAATTTACCAGCACTTCAATTGACAATTTTTTTTCGGTAGTTTGTCCCGGACATCAACTGTCAACCGCCTGACCGCCTTCCCCTGCACCCCTCGACACCCTTCACCCCCCCCCCCCCTACATTTGACCAGAGACCCAAATGGCCACATCCGGATCAGCCCCAAGTCCCCCTCCCTGGAAGCACATCCTATCCCATCTGGACCACACGGCTCAAAATGGCTATAATAAATACTCATCTCGTACATGAGTCGCTCACGATGGGAAGAAATCCACATGTATAGTACCACCACCCCCCGCACAGATGAGAGTGGCAGTAGTGTGCAGAGAGGGAGGATGCCCCATCTATTAGCGAAGTAAGGTACTACGTGGGGGGGACAAACCCTAAAAAAAAAGCCCCAAAAAAAGCAAATTGGAAGACTCACGTACGGTCCATCACACGGGCCTCATCCTCCGAGTCCATGTCCCGGATGCAGGCGCCGCCGGCACCCCCGACGCCTCCGACGCCTCTTTTCCACCACCTCGATCCTCTCCCTAAAACTTAATTATGACACGGATCAAATCCTCTAGTATTCAGAAAGAGCAACGGGGGGAGGGGGGAAAAAAAACTGGAAGGCAACGAAGGAAAAAAAAAAATTAAATGTAAGGGAAACAGCTAGACCGTGAAATGCAACATTCTATCTTGGGAATTTTCGTCTTGAAAGATGCTTATGAATTGGATTTTTTTTTGTCACGAAATTTCTCGAAATTGGGATTTCATCCTGGATACACAAAGTCGCGAGCTCAAAGTGTAGGTATTCACATATCAAAAGTTTTCTCCTAATTTTAGCTGATACAACAGCGAATTATAAGGCAAAATCTCTTGATTAATGACCATATTGGCGAAGAGTATATTTTCTATTGTATAAATTGTATCTTGTTGGATCACCCTGTATTTTTTTTTTTTTACAAAAATTGTCGTCAACTTCTGCACACGTAATGATGCAGACAAGCGCAATGAATACACTTACTCGCATCAACTCCTGCTCAAAACGTCAGTTTGTTATTTTTGTTCGAACGCGCCCAAATTTTTTGGAGGATTTTTTTCCGCTTAATTTAATCGGTGGCCCCTGGAATAACGATGCAAGTGACATTAGCACAAGTCCATATAACCAAGTGGGTACTAAATCATTGTCGTACATACACGGTCGAACAATGTTAGAGTGTAATTGTACGTGAAATAAAAATTTTAACTGACGGCTGGAGCGATTCCATTACAGAACAAGTACAAAATTTGCGATTCATGCATGACATTATTGGGTGTACTTTGCCCGTTTGTGTTGTTCACTCCAGCAACCAGTTCGAAAAATCGCCAAAAATGTATGGCTGAACACAATATTACAGATTTTTGTGGCCAAATTGCGGCACTATTCAGACCTGCTGACACTCCAAGGAGAAGTGCCACAAGAAATAAATAAATAAATAAACGACAAATATTATTTAAAAACGTTGCATTTGGCAATGAAATGAAACTTAGACTAAAATATTAATTAGTAGAAATAATTATTATGATAAAAATCAGAGTACTGTATACGCGTCTACAGCGTTATTATTAGCGTGTGGATTCAACGGCGTCTGGGGCAAGGTTAATGTCACATCCGACGTTATTCCTGGCCGACGTCCACACCGTCCATGTCAGTACTTTGTCACAAACACATCCCTTGGAAAAAGAATTTCGTGGCAAATTTGCAATTGTCAGTCTGTCGCACGTGTAAACGTTATTCCAGGCATCGCTCCAAATATTTTTTTACCACCACCCAAAACAACAAGCGTCAGTTTGTCACATACAACGTTATCCGCGCTATTAACCACTGGATATGTGTCACATGCGACACGTTATTTCCCAGGCAACGATCCAAAAGAAAAAAATTATTCTGGCAACATATATGACTATTGTTATACGATTCGTATATGAATAAATTCGGACCTAAGACCTCTTCCTTCTGGTCAGTTGTCCGGTGTTGTCCAATGAGTGTGTCGGACTGACACTGATGAGCGTCCATCCAGCAGAGTGTCCGAGCACAAGACTAATCAAGGAACAAGAGGCTCGCAAAAAGAAGGAAGTCGGAGCTAGAGGAGGAGCTTACGGCGCATATTCCGGCTGGTATTAAAGGATAAGTCTGAAGGATTACTCACGCACATACACACTACACATATACGACCCTTTAAAAAAAGAAGCAGCAGAAGCAGGAAGAAGTTTCCATAATAATAATAATAATAATAATAATAATAATAATAATAATAATAATAATAATAATAATAATAATAAATGAAACATAAAAATTATTTCCAAACATATTTTATGACGCGTAACTGGGTTAATATGGGCGTGAAACATTAGAGCGTAATTTATGTGGCGTTAAAAATAAAGAGGAACAAACGAAAATTATTTTCGTGCCAGAGTTTTTCAATTTGGCAAAACTTCTCAGTGGTGACATCATACGTTGCATATGACTTGAATGTATTATTCCGATTTATGCAAACAAACAAAAAAATGGGGGGAGATTGTTTATTACCTGGTAAGACCTGCATGTGAAATGCGCTTAGAAATTAATCAAGAAAATGTGCACATCTGACTGAAGAATTTTAATTTAAACTGTTGTACAGTTGCATCAGGCGATGGAAGTGTCGTATAGGCTGTATTATTATCTTTTACGAATAAAATATTGTAATAGTAGTAATGATACAATGTTGTCGGAATAATTATGGAACGGCACTGCATGCGAAATGGGCTTAGAAATAAATAAATAAATGTGTACATCTAGCTGAATTAAATTCAAGATAATGGAAGTGTCGTAGGCTATATCCGCGGGCATTTTTTTGAACGAATAAACTTGTATATAATTTATGTAATGGGGCTAATGCGTATAATGTTGTCAAAAATAATTATGGAACACTTACGTCCAATTGAGAATTTTTCCTTCAGTATCGTGTAATCTTTGGCGTTGATTTACAAGATTACAGACATGAAAATGGAAAGGTATTGCACACTATTAACTTCAAGCTTCAATAATTCGCTCCTCCTCAATAATAATGCCCAGCCCCATCACGGAATAAAAGCAACAATCAATTATGAACAATTTTGAGGGGCATGTAATCACTAGACTTTTAGAGTTAAAAGAAGAAGAAAAAAAAATCTTTAGATAAAAAACTTCCTGGATCGCTTCGTTACCCAGGACCCCAGCAATTACTGGTGAGAAAATTTCGCACAAATCGTGAGCATTTTCCTGGCAAAAACACGTGCGTTTATTAGACAAATATGGCGCGTGACTTCAGCTGCAAAAAAGAATAATTAATAATTGGGGTCAGACGCTGCTGCAAATTTTTTTTTGCACAAAAATTTGTTGATACTTTTTTTTCTCTCCATTGCTTTGCATATTATATGAACGAGTGAGGGCAACACATGCACCCAAATTGCTCAATTTATTCCCCGTACTATGGTGACAGCTACGTCCGGTTTCTCGTAGAACTACGTCAAACTCTGTGGACTGCTGGATGTCAACTTGTTCAGCACGCTACCACTCTTTATATTACACGTATCAAAAGGTCAAGAGTGTTGTCTTATTAATACACGCCAAATTGTGCTGTTGTTGTTGTTGACTATATTACACGTCTGGCCATGAAAAGTAATACATAATTAGTAAGCTTCTTCTTATATTGTGAGAGTCGACACCTATGAAGAAATTTATTTATTTATTTGCTTGCCAATTATTGCTATTTCGTGCTGGAGTTGGATTTACAACACTGAAATCGTGACAAAGGGAAGGACTTCTTTTTCAATTTGCCTATCCGTATTCTCTGTAAATGCCATTGTGCAAAACATGTTCAAATTTCAGCTGAATCGGATCACTCTGAAGGAAATTACGCCCTCAAAAAACATTTTTTTTCACCACTGTATACTTTAATTGTACATGTTACAATTAGGCCAGTATGTTGTATTTTTTGTGTGTAAATTATTGGCAGCATGTTGCCAACATGAGAGCAACCAGAGAAACTGGAAGCAATTTTGGGGGGTAGAAAACCTATACACAACGTGTGTTGTGTTCGTAGAAACCTTTGCTATGCAATAGACTTTTTTTTTTTACTTCGAGCAATAAACTTTTCGCGGAGTCAATTTCGCAATCATTGTATGGCTGCACTTTATTGCTATGTTGGCGAAACAAACCGGGTGTATTTATGTCAGCGGACGGAAAACACTTTTCCGATGCAATTAAGGTCCGGTCCGCTTAGTGAAAAGAAAGAAAGAAAAAGGACCGATAGTCGTAAAACAGACATAAAAAAAATCTGGTGGAAATTAATCTCCGTTTTTTTTTTTTTG
This sequence comes from Catajapyx aquilonaris, assembly GCA_000934665.2. Lineage (NCBI taxonomy): Eukaryota > Metazoa > Arthropoda > Diplura > Dicellurata > Japygidae > Catajapyx > Catajapyx aquilonaris. Next base: position 28,028 of record JYFJ02000949.1, on the reverse strand, counting down.
GTTGAAAACAACGAATTGGTTTCCCTGCCGGGCTCTTATTAGGTTAACGCTTTGAACTCCATATTCTCCTAATCATCCCTTCTAGGTTTTCGCGACTTGACACTCCCCAATTTGCAAAATTACTTCTCAGCACAAAGTCAATATTGAGTAGATCAACGACGGGTATAATATAATCCTTTGCATAAATCAAGGCGACGGGAAATGCGGGCGTGTGTAGGACGCAATTACCATTGTAAATCGGCGATTTGCAACAGTAAACGAATTACTCTCAAATTTTTTTTTGGAGAGGTCTGTCTCGTCTCGTATAGGCAAATAGCTCATTTAAAATTGGTTGCTGGAGAGAACAACTACTGTATATAGTCGACGACTCTGAATAAAACTAAAATTAAAATTTTAGTCTAATTTTACGCCATTAAAATAACTGTAATTTCAGTGTCAAATCAATGCAATAGTTCTTCTGGCCGGACACTTAAATGGTTGGATTTTTTTTTTGCATAATGAGTATACACATTACATTGTCAGTACTTTTGTTATGTGTAATTAAGGAGTTGCTCAAGGCAGGTTTGTTATACCAATATTTTTTTTTACATAAGGCAACTTTTTATGTCCATTGCCTACAGTACAAATTGCAATTTAGGTGCAAATTAAACGTGCAGTAATTTTTCGCCAACTTTGCGGTTTATTCCTTGTAAAGCTAATTGAATTTTAAAAAATAGAGAGAGCGAGAGAGAGAAAAAATGAGGGGGCGCCTCTTTGCTTCTTTTTATATCACGACGTGATAAGCATGCTAAGATGATGATGTAATGAAGAAGTAATGTCACGAAGGAAACAGCTTCTCCCTTCGCTTTATCGGGGGNGGGGGGGGGGGCTTTTTCTTTTGTGAGGTGAGGTGGGTGGGAAGGAAATGCAAATTAAGGCGTAGGTAAAAAGCAACAGAAATTCAATTGGCTGAGTTGAAAAGGGCTCGTTCCGGAAATGTTATATGATAGGCTTTAGGAAGTAATGTGGGACTTAATCTACCTGGAAAATTGCAAGTGCAACAATTTGACTTAATCCACCTGGAATTATTATTTTTTTAAATAAAAAGAGTGGAACAATTTGAGCTTCTTATAATGCTGCAGTCTTCTGTATATTATAAGTGAGCCATCAGTTAACCTCTAGAAGCTTGTCTAAATTAACATGCGGCTGAGCACCTATGATTATCCTGCAATAGTTGCTCGCTTTTTAACAGCATCATTTATAATCCGGCTTGGCACAATCAAGCAGCAAGACCCGCAACAATCCGGCTTCATCGCTAACCGAATTAAAACAGGGTCATAATCGTCCATAGGTGTCAAATTATAAACGTAGCGAGGCATCAATTCTTCTCTCAGGGTTTTACAATTTGCATAATTGTTGATATATCTGTGCTGCTGCTGGATGTGGAGCTCTCTCTCTCTATAATAAAGCTGTGTACTGCATGAGGGGGTATAATGATGTCAGAAGAGGTCCTATCCTGTGCTGGTGTCGTCCGTACTATAACGCCACACCCAATTACACAAGTGGCGTCATACCGATTAAAAGCTCTAAACCTCCTGGAAAAAAATTGGTAACAACTTCAACCCACAATATTCCCCTCAGAATTGGCAATCGATTTTGCATAATCGGAGGGGTGTGCGAATTAGCCCTCACGTCCGTTATGTGACTAAAAAAAGATAAAGGTTGGGACAAAATTGATCGTACAACAGTGTTTTTTGGCGAATTGAAACCAAACCTTGGCGGACAAGAATATGTATAAAGAAAAATTTGCAACCATTACCCTGTAAGCAATAAAATCCGGACAATTAATGCAAATTTTACAATTACATCATTTCTCATCATATAACAGCTCTCAGCTGTGTCCATAACTGCGCAAATTTTAATATTAAAATTCGACCTTTTTTCTTTAAAAAATTATGGACAGCTTCTTACCTGCTTGTTTTTAAACATTTGTATCAATTTTGATATTTTAATTTTTGCACATTTTGGGCAGCAGCTGTATCTACAACTTCGCAAATTTTAATAACAATTAAATTTCGACATTTTTTCTCAAAAAAATTATGGACACCTTCTGGATCATGATTATTTCGTTGTTTGTAAATATTTGAACCTATTTTGGCATTTTTTTTGCATTTTCAATTACTCTTGTCTTTTACCATCACGGATTACGTCACCTTACACTGCTGTACTCTTAAATCTTAACCAGTCACTGCCACTCAAACCCTGGACGTTCGTTTCCCGCCAAGGATTTTTATCACACCCTCGTCCTGTATAGTAAAGCGAGTTGGCCAATTTGTTGTTGACTTCGTCAACTCTTCGCTGGAATTTTGCCTACGACTTGCAGAAGAGAGGCCCGGTGTAAATGCGCCCAAAAATATCTTACTTGTCTATATATGAAAAAAAAGAGAGAAACATTTCTGCTCAGTCCAAGAGGCTGGATTGCACTATCAGAATAGTAAATTGGGAACAATTCAGTACATATTCACCAACAATAAATGTTTGGATTTTCTGGGGACTTCGGCAAATGGACACTCATGTTTGTACTTACAGTAAATGACATCTTGACAGTGTAACTTTTAGCATTTGGAAAGCTTGGCAATATATTATGCGAGCTTTCACTGACGCGCTCGTTACAGTTCAATATTCATGAAGGGCTTAGCCCACATGCTAAAAGTCAAAATGTTCTAATATCCATAAGGCACGACTGGGAATTACAACTTACACATCAACTTTTCAGGACCCAACTACATAGGCCTACACAAAAATAATTTTGAGCGGGGACAAACGATAAAAAAAGGAAGGTTAAGAGTGAGCTAATTAATTATAGGAAAAATTTGGCAGTTCAGTTACAAAACTGGGATGGCGAAATTCACCCCCCCCTCCCGAAGTTCATTGTTGCTGATGTGACATTTTAATTAGTACTAAGCATTTTTCAGCCTATTAATTGGTTTACCTCGTTTACGGAAAAATATTTTGGCAGGTCCAAGAGCACCAATCAAATAATAATCTAAAGTGATCGCAATGTTTTGTACTTACATAAATTCAGACAATATGAAATATCCTGCCAGTTAGACGCCCCATGCAAATATTATAATATTCAAGTATTTCAGGAGTTGAATGACTCGTTATTATTAACGTATTATTCATTCAACCAGATAATGTAATGACGCCATCTCTACCACAAACAAACACCTCAGTTGAACTGGTGGCAATGAACTGTACAGAATATTTTCCCTGAAAAAAAATCGCCGTTCAATGCAAATCGCGAATATAAGCAAGTTTACTTCCCTGTAATAATATCAAGATTCCATAAATTACGTCGTGAAAGGCGGAGACGTTCTGCAATTCTGTGTCACCTTCAAACGTTCAATGTCGCAGAGAATTTACGCTTCGATACGACAATGTATGCTAAGTACTGACAAACTTTCTGGCGCATCTTCCCGTGATTTTGATGTCAAAGGAGATATTTTTTGGGGGGAAGCTAGCTAGATTCTGACAAAGTGTTGAGTCTGGCAGCAGGTGAGTATGGTGTGTGCCTTGCGCAGTAAGCTAATCTTTGGAAGGAATCCTGTCAGAATCAGCCACGCTTGGAGCTTTATTCGTCTGCAGGCAACGTACAAAGAGGAATAGGCGCTTGAATAAGTCATCTTGCCGTATAATCTGGCTCCGGCTCCGATTTTAATGGAGATTTCGCCCGGCCAAAGTGGACATTCAAGCTCCGCCACACTGTGATCAGCTGATGGGATTAGCTTAGCCAGGCATAAACTAACCAAACTGCGCAGACTTTGTACGTTCCGAATAACTGTATATATCAAAAGTGAATTAATCATTGTGCTTAAAACAAATAACAAGCATGAAAAACATTTTCTCATAAATATTTTTGAAGCAAGTATATCACACATTTTTCTCCTTAATTTGCGTTCATACAGACGAGCCGTATAGACTCACAATATCAAAACTGGCTGCCAAAGTAACAAGAGCCACATTTTGAGCGTGTAGTGTTTCTTTGTTTTTACACTTCCAAGTGCAAGCAGGTGGTAAGTGTCACAACAATAGTCTTTTCCCCACCACGTTTGTTTACAGAGAGGGCAACCACTGAGCAAGGCAAATAACTTTACAGCAACGAGCCAAGTGTCCAAACACACAGTCTATATAAAAGACCGCGTACCCGTGTCGACGGAGCTTAAACACAATTGAAATGTGAAGTTGGAATTTTCTTGAAAATATTTCAGAACGAGCCAGAAATTATTAAGGTCAATTTCTATTCAATGAAACATTACAACGAATAACCTAAGAAAAGCGCCGAATTTTAATTCGTTTAGTGCAAAAAATAAAGTCGAACGAACACTTATTGCAACAAAGTCACTACTCGTCGCAAATTCAAGCTGAATTTGCTCATTTTGTATGGACTTGTACAGTATACAGTGGAGCTTTAATAGTTGAAGTCAAACAAGATGCAAGAACAGAGCAATCTTTATAGTAATTCCCCCTCCCTTTTATCTCGTGTCCTACTCCACGACGCTTCCTTTTATAATGTCGCTTATTGCTCTAAATTGGAAAACCAATTATCGCGGAGCCCCTTAAGTGGAATCTGTTTACATTCGCAGCCAAATGGGATTTCTTTTATGTGACAATCCCCTCCCCCCCAGTCCCCCATGCCCCTCTTGTCTGAACATAAGTCTCACAGTAGAGAGAGAGACCCCCCCCCCCCTCCCCAACTTTTAATGAACTTCAGTAATGAAGTTTTTAATGAGTTAGTTGCAGTTAGTATCATTTTCGAACTCTGTATCTCACCCATACCTTGTTCCTCAACTCTTTTTTATTAGATGAGAAAAGAGGGTTGCTTCAACCCCCAAAGAGTCACCACATGAGTCTACAAGTCGTGCCAATTCGACATAGTATACCATATACGTCCCATTTCAAATATTCAGGGACGACTTTAAGAAGATGAGGCAGAGAAATAGGAAAAAAAAATGAACTTGGCAAGACTCAACATTATTTTGTTAAAACGTGTCAATCTACAAAATGGAAGCTAATTAATTTCGGTCTGAAATATTTCCGTGTTGTCTCATAGTCTAAAGACATTTTCCGATTGTTTCAACAGACGACTACAGGAATATTATCCATTGTCGCGTCAGTGGATCGCTCGATAAGTGCCGAGAAAGGAAAGTATCATTCAATTTTGATGTCTTCCAAGTATAGTTTGCCTAAGACATTCAAGCGTGGGCTGCGGGAAAGGAAAATCAACTTAGGAATTTCCACTGACAGTTTTTGTGTTGTAAGTCATGCGTTAGTAGTTTCATTGGAAATAATGGTATATGTCACTGCGACAGAGGATTGTGGTCATTTAAAAATCGGGACAGAAAAACGCGGTGACTTATTATTTGAAAGAAGGCAGCATGTAGACGGAATTTGTCAAATAAAATTACACGTGTAGAGAACATTAAAATTATAGAAAACAACCACATATAACTGTACAAAGTAAAAAGAACAGTAAAATTATTCATATTAAGTCCATGTAAATTATAAATACAGAATTACTAAATTACACATTAATATACGGCGAATAAAATTGGCAAATACAGTCATAGAAGGAAAGTAACAAAAACCAATGCATGATGGACTAATAGTTAAAATAAAAAAATGTACAATAATACAATTAATACAATAAATTTATACTAAATTAAACTCAATAATAATTACGATTGAATAATTACCATATTTGAGGGCATACATTTCAGCACATCATATTCCGGAAAAAAATGTATTGTATTTTCGCATTTAAGACGCCTCAGGACGATTTTTTGAGCAATTTTGGGGAAAAAGTGCGTTTATATGCCGTCAAAAATGGTAATTAAGTACTAATAAAATTAACAAATAATCAAAATAAATGAAACTAGATAAAAAATCGAGATGAAACTAGTTCATTGTTTTCAACAGAAAATAACATGGTCAAATCGGTGGCTTTTGTTAATTTTTGTTGCAATGTACAGTGCCTTATATTTTGCTGACGATGGCTACAGCTTTCCATTGATTCCTATAATTTCATAGGACTTCATAGTGAACTACAGCAGACTTGGAAGGCCCACATCTGAACGAATAAGGCATCTCTCGATTTGCTTAACTGCAGCTTCCGACGTGAGTGGACCACGTCAGCGGGAGATAAGCAACCCCAATAAAAAGATCCAATGTCCCCTTTCAGCTGGCTACTCCCCTTTCAATTTATCCGAAGCAACATGTGACCCACGCCATACCCTCGCCGGATAAGTGAACAACCTAACAGCATCACGCAAAACCGAGTCACAGAGGCCACCACACCACATACTGCACTTAGCCCGTAATTAGGAAAAACACCATAAACCTTTTTTTTCTTATCTTCCTCCGGCTCTGTTAACCTCACCCTGTTCCCTATGGCGCCATTACGAAGCGGAAAATATGAATTAGAGCATTACAACACTATTGACATGGCACAGGGTGCATCATAGTACAGCTCGCACAAACATATCTTAGGTGAATTACTGGACACTATTCCTCATTTAGGCGGAAATTTGGCAATACTGTCCACTTAGTTCCTTCCTGCGCTCATAGGTGGCGCATACTCCCTCTCTGCTCACTACCGCCACTGCGCGAGAGGTAGTGGTACTACATGCACGTTGGTGATGAGACACCCCGGACAAACAGGCAGATTCAAGCTTATTCTACTGATTACACGAGCTCATCCTAGAATATTGTCTGAATCGTGATGAAACACCCTGTACATGGAAGTGTAGGGAGCTTTAAAGTTGTAGCTGAATAGTGAGTTAGTGGTGCAGCGACAGGGGGAAGACCAATGAGCAACATCCTTCTTTGTACTAATGGGTGATGCGGTAGGAAAAAGGGGGTGATGTGATGGGCATGATGGGCAGCACCCTCCCGTATACTGATGGGGGGGAAGGGACTTAAAAAAAGTGCAGTTGTGGAAGTAAAAATTACTAGAGCAATCACCTCCAGAGGTTGTAAACACGAGTGCGCAGCACAGTTGGCGCAGCTTGCAGGGTTGGAATTATAACAAACTAACTGACCTGTGATATGCGGCGCACCTCCAGAGGATGTAAACACCGCATTTTTTAAAAGCAAATGCGCAGCACAGTTTCGCGCAGCTTGCAGGGTTGGAATTAACAAACAAACTGACCTGTGCTTTGCGGTGATCCGTCAGATGAGCAGTACCCGTCGTCGGTGGGCGCCGGGTGTCTGTACACCTGTTGTTGTCTGGGAGCGTCGGAGGCGTCTGGTGCGTCTGAAGGTCCGCCGTCTGGAGCGCCTCTTTCCTCGAGCAAGGGCCGGCCCGGGGCAGCAGCAGCGAGGTTGTTTCGTGGCTCCGCCCCGGTGCTGCAGCTCCACACCTCCAGCTCCATGTGCTCTGGAGTCTGGTCGCGTCTCGTCAAATAAACCCTGCTGGACGCGGCAGCTACCTCAGCGCATGCCTCGTCCCCTTCATGTTACACACACACACACCTGGTTGTGTACAGGTCAGCACATTTAAAAAAAAATCAGTATAGTAAACAAGGTCACGGGGCCAACGGTCTCATAAATAATACACACACTCTATATTTATGTATAAAAAAATTATTTCGAACCGATCCGCGCACCTGCTGCTGCCACCGTGCACTATTTGAGAATAGGAGGCTGATCTAGCTTAGAAGCCGAGTTGGCACGAGCGTACGAACATCTGTGCCAAAATATTGCAAGTGCAGCTGTCAACGTACAGGGAGCGACGCCGTACGAGAAAACAATGTTTGTGCGGGTTCTTCGAAAAAGAAGCCATACGCAATCGACACTCTCCATATATTATGCTTTAAAAAAATATGTTGTGGACAAATATCGCTATCACAACTCATGCAATTTAAAAAAAAAAATGTAAACAACAAAAAAATGTAAACAACAAAAAAAAACTTGTCCGAAACTTTTTTGTCATCATGTTACATGGTTTCAATACAGGAAAACTATAAAACAGTGACGTTCAATAGCAATGTCTGTGTTGTTAGCAATTTCAGTCGCTTAACTTAGCTACTTATTAACAATAAGCTAACTTTAGCAAAATATTAGATGTTCACATTATAGACGACATGACACTTTCGACATGGTGACCAATCTTGACCCACATGAGGTTAATGGTTCAACAAAATCTTCAAACCATTTAACCTAGCATTAGTAGTAATATAACCAATTTTCAAGCAAATTTACCTAACATAATAATATATGCTTAATAATTTTGACAACTAGTTGATTAATACAAAAAAAAATCACATTGAACACACTGTTTACTCACCACAGAAGCTGACGTTAAACTCGTTTTTTTTTTACGCCGAATCCACTAGGGATGCAAGTAAATTATGGAGAAAGTCCTGGATAACTTCGATCACTGGAAACTGATGAAAACTTGAGATTTCGCAGAATCCTGGAAGGTAATGAATTAAGCAATTTTTTGGTGGCCTTTTCTATGGAGAAATGGACAATTCAATGGGAATTAGTCAGGAAGTAAATTCAAGGAAATGCTTGCGGATTCAAGGAGGTATTAATAGAAGGTGGTATACTCTAGGTCTCCTTTTTTTTATCTCTAGCAATTTCCTCCAGGAGCACCACTTCCGCTAACTACACCTCAATTTTTACACTATAAGAAGATTTGGACATTTAAAAAAAAAAAAATGGCGCGATATCTCACACAGCACTGGTGGGGTATTGCACGGGATTGGAATAAGCCGAGTTAGAAGAGAGTCTGCTGCTTTGCTCTAGTGGCCCAGGCTTTGATATCTAGAGCTTTATGACGATGGGGGTGGGGGATGGAGGGTAAGGGTAGAGGGAGAGAGAGGCAAAGGCAGGATCTGCCCACTTCACACCATCACTACCTCTCCATCAACACTCTCTCCACATCGCATATAACCGTGGACCGTACAGCAGCACCACTGATCATTGGCAGAACCCGTACTGACAACGCTGTAGTATTCAGAGGTGGGAGGGGGGGAACCAAATGCTTGGCTAGTGGAGCACCAGATGGCATCAGGCCGGATAATAATGAAGAAAAAAAGTACTCGAATAAAAATGCAAAGTGTACGTAGGACACATCTGAGCAAAAAAAAAAAAAGGCAGATATTTCTCCTAATAGCCTTATTCTCTCCGTCGGATGTTTGTCCGACCTAATAGTATCGCACGATCTGAAGGTGGCAGGAGTGTGCAGAGGGAGTGTGCGCCATCTATGCGTGAAGATTAGTACCAGGTGGTAAATCGGCGGGTCACCTCATTAAAGTTGTGTGATTATAGCTTTTGCCAACCGGTTCACTAGTCGTCATCAGAATCGGCTTGCGTGTGTGACTCTGTCCGCAGTGAGTCATCAGTAGCGTGCAGAGTGCGCCATCTATGCGAGAGATTAGGTACTACGTCCACAGTGTGGTGGAAAGGCAGTGGTGCCAAATGTGGGTTATCATATTCCCGTATATTAAAACGCCTCCGTCATGTCGTACCGCTATCTACAATTTCGGAAAGAAGCAGCGTGAGCCATCTACTGATTTCATTCCCAACGTCTGGCACCATTACAACCGGAAAGTCATGACTATAGTAAAAAAAAAGGATGTGATTTTCTTACCATACTGATTTGGGGAAGTGTAAGTTTCAAAAAAATTGTGTGCTAGGTTGCCGTGTAATAGTCACCATGTTATTTTAAGTGCGGTGCGTTGGAGAAAAACATGTGCGCGGGTTGAATGATGGACAAGCCATCAGTCACACTTACGTCACTGCCGGCTAATTATTACGCATAGTAAATTCTGTGGGCTAGAGGGGGCCTGACCCACGCAAATTATTTACGCTGCGTTTGGAGGTCGCAAATCACGGATGGGCTTAATCAAGTGGGGCATTGACACCTTCTGGATATAAAAAGGGTGTGAAACAAAGCTATCAACTGTACGTATAGAGATAGCTAAGCTCACACATGTGTGGGCTGCCACAAAGAGTAAGAGACGACGACTTTATTGCTGTCAACTTGTGCGATATGAAGCTGATAAAATCCTGAATCCTGAAATAAAATACGCTGGAAACTTGTAGTAACCATGTTTATTCCTATTACATGTCACCGAGAATATTTACAGCAGCTGTACGTATAACACATAATAGTCTCCCAGTGTTTCTTTGCAAATACTGTCGTGCTTGCATAAAGGATAAAAACTTTTTTGGGGAACCTGTAAACATGAGGGGGAAAAAAAGGCGGCAGCACGCAAGAAGGGTAATTAACATTTCTTATTTCGAGCACAAAAAAAAGAAGACCCGCGCTCTCTCTCTATCTCTTCTCTTGACTTCATTAAGGTAATGAAAGACGTCACACAAAGACGTCCCGGTTTCTCTCGCCACGTAATATTCCTCTTGATCCTAATCCTTCGAAGCACTACGTTTAATTGTACCTCAGGTTTTCCTTCCGGGCAATTGCGGTTTCCCTTTTGGAGAGATACGGCAACCCCGGGTTTTGAATCCCGATTAATCACCCGCAAGCAAAAGCTCTGTACTTAGCCTTGGCCTTGCTCATAATGCGGGGACGATATAAATCGTCGCCAACAGTGTAACATTGCAGTGTATCACATGATGTACAATGTAGCCTATATCAGGTGTAAACAAAGTCAGCTCCTTACTTATTTCTGCGACTGTACTACTGTAATAAAACTTATTTAAAAATAAAATAAAAATGGTGTCATGGTTGGTGTAATAATTGTTTCCGGCTGACTTTATTCCCATCTGGTAATATTGTCAGAACTTCCTCTATTATTACACAATGTATATAGAGTAGCTACAAACAAACCGCAGGACTGACGACTTCCCGTGCAGATTAGCTTATAGGCGAGAGGAATTTACTACCGATTATAAATCAATTTCATAGCTGCTAGCTGATTGCAAAACTCATTAACTTCCGCCATCATTTGGCAACAAACAAACCATGCTGATGTTAAGACTGAGTTTTTGACCGATTGACTCTCGGGTGCTGCCACCAAATCAGTGCGCTTTCAAATTGAGCTGTCCGTTTGGCGGCTGTCGACAATATTAGCTGCTTGATATTAGGCGGAAAGTTTTACATGTGGTCTACTCTGCAATGAAAATTGATTCAGTTGTCCAAAGGTATTAAAACTCTTAATTGTTGCAATAAATTCGCGACCTGAATGATTCCACTCAACCTAATATTTGAAGCTAATATCTCAGCAGCTTAGCACACCGGACAACAATAGACCGCATTTTGTGGGTTATATGTACAGTACAAAAAAAAATCAGTTGAATAATCCAATGGGGGAACAATAATAATGAGGCGTACAATTATGTATTACTTTCCAATCCCAATCACCCTCCCAATTTTCGGCGAATCCAGCGAACTTAGCTTTGATGCAACAGCTTGTTAAAAGCAGTGTAAGCTGACTCGAGGTCAAAGATCAGTTGTCGCACCTGCGCCTCCGACAGCTCGTCTGAAGCCTGCATCGCCGACAATGTCTGAAGCCACTCTGAAACCTGAAACGAGCAAAAGAAACACCACACGAAATATTAGTATTGTTGATCAACCACTCAGTCGAAGTAATTGCTTAATAATGAGCAGCTTTTAATAAGTGCTAAAAAGCAATCGGGAAATATTTGGGATAACAGCCAATAAATAAGTGACAAGATGTCTCAGGAAAGTTCAGACATAAACATTGTTCCAAATATACATACACTGCGATTGAATTTTATTTTTCGACATGTGCGCATGCAATTGACGTCACCCGATTTTTGCGCGAACAATAATGCAAAGTGAATTCCTGGCAGAGTATGGTAATTATAACCCTTCCCCCACCCCACCCCCTTTCACATCTAGTTTACGCATGAATATGTGAGAAGCAAGTGCTGCGGCAACAGGTGAGATAATTCTGACAATTTCATGTTTTGAAAAAGTGGGGGCGGGGTGGGTGGGAGATTCCTTGACCTACTTCCGGATACGGGTTATCTATACCAATGGAAAGGGGGGGGGGGAAAAAAAACCTGTTGAGTTTTTGGACGAGAAAACCACAAGTTACAATGATATGCAAGATTCGCCAATAATATCGATCGACATTTGGGAGGGCGAAAAATTGCGGGGGCAAATTCCACCCCCCTTCCCACAAAAAAAAAAACTCGATTAAGGCTTGCAATTCCCAACAGTTTTTAAAAAGGTAGCTTTGGGCAGACTGTCCATCTGTGGGGACCAGCAAAATTCCAGGAAGAGCTGCTGCCTCCGATCATATAATTAAATGGGCTACAGGCTGGGGGTTAGCTGCCTCAGCAAGTTAAGTATCATATGGCGAAAATTGAACTTGCACACATGACGACATACAATGGAAATTGCCACGTTGCAAAATTAAAAAAAAAAACACAAATTTCGAGATGATTTTGTTGAAACTTCGCAACACTGGCCTCAACTGTCCATAGATGGCGCACCCTCCCTCTCTGCACACTACTGCCACTCTCAGCTGTGCGAGGGGTAGTGGTTGCACCTTGCTGATGACTCACCGCGGACTCAAGCCAATTTTATAGCAGATAATATGCAGGGTGTTCCGAAATTATTGATAACAAACCATAATTATTACTAAATCATAATCATAACATATGATAAATAATATCCAATTTAATTAATAATGATGGAGATAATAAAAATAAATATTATGTATATCTATACAGACAATATCATGAAGTTTTCATAATATTTCGGGTGCTATTCGCAATATCAAATTTTAAATAATAATTATTTATGCCATTGCTATTGCTGGTGCCACAATGACAGTTGGTAAAATCGCAGTTGATCCGTTGACATGCGGGACACCTTGAACTTAACTCAAGAGGCCGGTACATGATTTGCTGGGCAGCATGGCTATAAAATGATTTAAACCTCTGCCGGCAATAAAGCCCCTCAAATTCCCAATCAGCTTATCCCATCTGCGTTGTGACCATAAATCGGCATAAATCACTGCAGCTGTACAACTGGGTGCCACTTATGCCTTCGCTTCTTAAGTAGTAGTATACCACGGGGGGTGGAAAAAAGAGCTGTCGCAACAAACGGGGCCTCCGAATGACCCAATGATGACCAGTGGTTGATGGTTTCCATCCGGGGTTTGCTGGATTGGAATGGCATTGATCTTGTATTGGAAGGGAAGGCAACTGATCTGATCAGGGAGTAAAATATGGGCACATAGGATTTTTTAAAATTTTTAAAACTTAATTAGCATAAAGTATGATGTGCCTTGTCTTTACTCAAAGGTTTACACAGCACACACTAATATTGGTATTTACTGCTTGGAACAAACAGTCAGTGATGTGGCAGTTAAATTTTGTCCAATTTTAGCATTTGACAGCTGCAAATTCCAGGTCAATATATAGAAATAGATGGCACATAAATAATAATTACACAAATTAGCCTCATGTCAGGCTGTCGCTTATTATACATAAACTGCGATGCAGCATATGTCACAATTATCACATGACGTGCGCTATTTTCAAACAAATTTCAAAGAGGTAAGCTACATTAACTAGATACATATTGTTGGGAATTGCTCATTAATTATTACTGTTAATTCACAAATTCTCATTAAATACGATCATGCGAATACGGTAACTTGAAATAGTTCCTATTCCAGCCACCGCAGCGCCAACAACTGGCTTGCCTAGTAGAGTCATCTGTTGGCCGAATCACAAACTAATGTCTATGACTCATCGACACATGATCATGAATCCAAAATAATTATTAATTTCACATGCTAAGGATGAATCGCACATGAACTGACCTCGACCCACAGTACATAGAATAAGAGAATTACCTTTTGCTTTCCATCAAAATCCGCTGGCACCAACGTAAGACGATTCATGGTGTCGTGCAAGTCTCGGAGATCCGGCTGCAGTTCATCCATGGCACGAATTTCCAGTCTCAGCTTGTCCATTATTGTGATAAAAAGCTGCGGAAATATTTACAAACTACATGTCAAATCAAAGTACACTTCGACAATTACAATAGCCAAGTAAAAGCAATATATGTACCGAAACAATGTCCGCGATGCATTTGCTTGTGTTTCCCTTGTCGTCCTTGATCGTGATGGGACGGTCTTCATGGATTCGCACCAGAGCAGCAGGGCAGTCCAGCTAGGTCACACAAAAATGTACAAGGCAGACTTATTAAAAGCCAGAATTAGTTTGGCCGTACAATAATGTATCAACTCCAATATAAATTATTTTCAGTTCATCTTGTTCAAGTAGAAGTATAGTCGCCTGCTTTGTAACGACTTACCCGAAACTTCTGGACGAAACTTTCAATTGTTGGGAACTCGTCTCCGTGCACCTGCTTGAAGGCAGCCTTGAACTGGACCAGCAGCTTTGAACACGCTGCGGTGTACTCCCGTGCGGATATGCAGTCCCTGATGTACGCCTTCTCCAGATGTTGCAGTGTCGTCACAATTGAAAACACATCAGCCATGTTATCATACCTGGAATAAACATTACGTGAGCATAGAATCATGAAATTCATTGAGAGCAATATGTTTCAAATGTAGTTGATTTAGTACTACGCTGATGCAAGCAAGAGACGTAACTCACTTTTCTCTTTCCCGAGCGTTCCGGTACAGCTTAACTTCTTCGTACAGCTCTGGCCTGTCATCTGCTGAAATGGGTACAGATTAGCCGATTTCTAATAAAATCTCTAATTGACACGCTTAATATATTAGCAATTAGCTGTTAATGACTAATTAGTTGGAGAAAACTGCCTTGATAGTTTACATAAATGATTCACTCCCCGTACTCTCCACCGGCTACAAACTCACCTGACAGCCCAGCCACCGGGCCCGAATTAAGTCCAGCAAACAGGCTCATTGCACCAACTTGATCAAAATACGTGTTAAACGTCGCAATTAAATCAGGTTCAATTAATTTTTGAGTCACTCGCAGGCGGCCATTTTGGAAAAAAGAAAAAAAACTGGAATAAACTGAGGGACCGGACCGGACTGGCTGTTCCTTTTTTAAGTTGGGCCGAGTTGGGCAAAGGAACGAACTGATGGCGCTGGAAAAAAAGAAAAAAAAAAGATGGCTGCCGAATGGTTTGAACTTCTTGGAGGTGAGGCATTTTTAGGTCGAATTCGAGTGAAAGAGTCGCAATGGGGGACGGGTCTTGTAGCCTGAACCTTGCTCTGGATAGGGCGGGTCACAGTGAGGCTGAAACCAAGGGTCCGTCTTTTGGAGGGAGGGTGGAACCAACGTCGAGGAGGACAAACACTTCGAACGATTCGAACACTATTTTTTTTTTTTAAAATGATAATGACACGTTGATGAGAGCTGTCAGAAACCTGTAGTTGTCGACAAAAGTACCAGGACATGCCTCTGAATTTGTTGTTAATATAAAATTAAAGTAAATAACATATCCCATTAAGGATAATCACTGATGAAATGAAATGTACATTATCTCTATCTCTATAAATAAGGAAGTTTGTCAGTTTGGATGTTTGTCCCTTATAGAAATCCGGGGGAAGGCCCCTACACCGCCTTAAATTAGCATATCGGGGGTTACATTTTTCAAGGAATTTAATGCCGCATGTTTCAGCTTCCGAAAATGAACCTAACACCCATAACACGCATATTCCCAATTAACCAATTATCAATTACCTATTTAACAATATTCATAGATTTCCATGCTAATGCCCTCATTACATTGTAGGCCTACCACCATAACATACCCGGGCAACGCCGGGTAACCTGCTAGTCATATATAAGAGTTAAAATAAATAATAAGCTAGAAGTTAGATGTATCATACCTACAAAAGTCAATTAATATTTGCTACAAATATCTGAGTAAAGCCGATAACAACTTGGGTGTGCTGAACGTACTTACACTCCTGGGAAGTAACAATGATGCCTAAATGTCTGCTTAATTTTTTTTTTATTTGTTTGGCAGGTAATGGAAGCAGCATTGCTCTGCTGGTGACGGTGGCTGTGCTGTGGGGTGTGACCAATCCGCTGATGAGGAAGGGTGGGGAAGGAATAGAGGCCGCAGGAGGGAGCTGGTTCGGAGAGCTTTATTTCCTCGCCACCACTTGGAAGGTACAGGGCGACATACGTTGACATTATTATCTGGATCAACTGCAAGAAGCGGTGGACTGACATGTTCACTTATTTGCAGTACCTGCTGCCCTTCTTGGCCAACCAGCTGGGATCAGTCTTGTTCCTTTTTGCTCTCCAATCGTCTGGTAACTAATATTTAGTCTGCCGCACTGTAAGGTTTTACTAATTTTCCATTCTTCCTTAGAGTTATCGTTGGCAGTCCCGTTGACCAACGCTCTGACATTTGTCTTCACTGCACTGGTTGGCCACCTTTTGGGTGAGGAGACAGGAGGTGGCATTAGCCACCATGTCGGTATGGCCATGGTGGTCCTCGGAGTGTCCCTTTGTGTGGTCAGCAAATCCGGAGTGGAAGTCACCACGAATGAAGACCACTAAAAGATTGTTGCCACCAGTATTGTTCAAAACGGCTGTGAGAAATCAAATGCCCCTCTCTCTTGCTCACTTTCACGTGCGGGTGCAACAATCCGATTGTTTAAAGTTCAAGGCATTAATTAATGTACTCACATTTACGTTCATATTACATGTACGGAGACTGTTGCAAAAATTTGATGTCAGGGTTAAATTAAGTGACTTGAAGTTCAATTTTGTTTGCAGCAATTTTGTATTCCTTCGTCAGGTTTATGATGATGTCGTTAGGAACTTTTCTTTGTAAATCGGACAGTTGCTACCTGCACTCTTGTTAAAAAATTTTATAACTCCAGTTCACTATTTTATGCCAAATAGTTTTATGTTGTGTGAAGTACAGGAAATCCTCGTTAAGCTTTGTGGTGCAACCAATTCATGTCTTCGTGACCTCATTTCATGGTTTTAACGTTTTGCTCAGTAGTTGTGTACGTGCGGAGGACATGTGTCCCCATTTTTTTTTGTTGCTCATAGGATAAGCGGGATTGTTGCTTTCATTGTTATATGCTTGAATCCAATTTTTTTATTATTTTAGGCTGTGATGCTCTCAATATTAGTATTATTACTGAATACAATGATAATAATCCCAGGTGCTTGTACAATGAGGATTTCCTGCACTGTTCTATCAGGGTAGTACAAATTTTAGGCACATTCTGAACTGTATACTTCAGCTGATTAGTGAGGTCCATGGGAGTATTGTCATCTCGTAGCATATCATGCTAGAATGTTAACGTTCATAACCTTCTGAATATGGAAGTTATTTCCTAGTCGAACAAAGTGTTCTTGTTAGTTTCTTCTGTAAACTGAAATATGCAATGGAAATTTTGAAAATCCCTGTTATGGTTAAATGTTCAGAAGATGAAACATTTTCAGATGCGCAGCTTAGCTGTTCTCCTGTGATAGCATTGAACGTAGTCTTAGCTCGAAATGCCCTTTGAAATGAGAGAAAGTATTAAGAATTGTTGAAGGCTAATATTTTTGAGTGACAATCACACGTTGTTAGTGCCATTCACTCTAAATTAGTTATTTGATCGCATGATGAAGGGAAAACAAGTAGTGTCCGACGACAAAAAAAAATATATATATAACTAAAATTTCTCGTAATTAAGCGATGTTTTATTGACGCTTCTGGATTGTTTGCATCACTTTTAGTCACTGTTGAGGTCACTGTGTGAGAATTTTAATACCTGGTAGTACTCACTTGCATGATGTACTGACCTTTTACTGCCTCCTGTCCATTTGCTGTGAATAATAAATGACTAATATATTATAGTCATTAGTGAATCCTCCTCATTCACTTCATACTTTTTACGTACAGTTCTTCACTTGCAAACAATTATTTTTACTGCACTTCGCTGATTATGCGGTGCTGCCACTCTTCTGCACATAATGGTTGTGCGACCAGATGAATTAAAGGCCAACGCTGATTTGTTCCATACATTATTTTATTAAAATGTATAGCAAGTCGACAGGTTTGAGTGTGAAATGAACTCACCTCATGACATGGCATACTGCCGGAAATAACTTGCTCATCGAGTGATTGCATGGCAGACGTAGAGCGAGTATAGGATAGGAAGGAATCCTGCACAACGGAAGGGTGCCAGTTTGGTGGACCGGCTGGGCTCATAGGTCCTGTTTTGGTTTATTTCTATAATACCGATTTCCTCCGGCTTGCTTGAAAATTCCACCAAGTCCTGATCGCAACTTATTCTGGCTTTCCTGAAATGAAATTCGTACCCGTGATGAATGCATCCTGCTGTACGTAGTGTTGTGATACAGGCGGCAGTTGATAGTGATCGTACACTTACAATTTGCATTCCTTCCTATGGAGTGGAAGTTGGCAGCCTTTATTGTTGCAGCAACACTTTTGATCACCTTGCTTGCATGGATTGTATGGCACGTATTCGGTCCCGCAGTCGCATTCTTCACCAGATTCCCGAACTCCTTGAAGCAAAAAGACATGAGTTTGAAAACTACAAGCCAATGTTTCATCCCAGATTGATCGTCCAGTAAAAGGGGGGGCGAAATGTTGAGACATTTCCACATACCATTTCCGCAGTATGTCTGGATTTTAGGGTACAAGCAGGTGGCCATCTCCTTCAGTACATCCTTTATGCTACTCTTGCTGCAGTTGGACAGCCGATAGTTGTTGGGCTTATTTCCCAGCATTGGATCATTCCCTTGGTACATCAGGTAATGGCCGTCTTTTTGCTCTGAACGAGATTATTGGTGTATAAAAATGCTTCAATATCCAGCCGAGTAGCTCACGTACTTGTCGTTTCATCCACGATGCATCTCTGTTCGTCTGGAGGAGCCCCCATTGCCTGGGCCATTAGCTGGGCAACCCTGATGATGAACTCTGGGTTCGGGATCATCTTTTCATCAGAGTCTTTGTCTATGGCGGTGGCTACGAAGATATTGCGGCTCCATTCCACACCGTTAATTCGGACGCTCTCCTCGCACAACCCGCCAGTCTTCCGTCTCGGCACTGCCTGATACGCAAGACCTGAAAAGAGCCGTGGTCATATGCTATATGATAATGGTGCCATTTCTATTTTCAGCTTACCTCTGTGGTAGCCGATGAACTTCATCCCGCTGAGGATTCCAACGAGGCAGAAGTTGCTGAAGTCGAAAGCCTTGCTGAATGCCTCCAGGTAGCGGGAGGGATCTGGCATCATCTCATCGAGCGGGTTGTGTGGAGAGTTTGTGTGAGTGTATATGGTCATGTCGTCGAATTCGTAGTCCAAGTTCTGGCAGGTCCCACTCTCGTCCCAGTCTATCGGAGCAAATATGTTCCGCAACTGGACTGCTACGTCTACCATGCGCAAAAAGGTCAAGCCGAGTTCGTTCAGACCACTGTGAGCGAAGAACTTGTGATCCGCAATCAGGCCAACTCTGCATATCACCTTGTAATCCCTGATGGTGGACGGACGAGAAAAGAGTTGCCCACTGAAGTTATGCTGGAGAACAGCGTAATACTCACCTGTCTTCGAAAAAGATTGCATCAGGGTTAAACATATGGAGCTCATCCTTGCGATGAATGCGATGGCCGTAGCTGCCAAACACTTCAGCCGCTCGCTTAACTCGCCTGGTCTCTTTCGGAGGAGCTTCCTCAGTTTTCTGAAGCTGACCTATCTCGTACATGATTGTTCTTTCTTCACGACGAAGCGGATAAGGTGCGCCTCCGCTCTAAGATGGAACAACAATAAGTCAATGCCGGATCATTACTTTTTAGAACATGCTCACCTCTTGCACAGTTCCCCTTAGAACTCTTGCGTCTTCAAGCTGGTATTTTCGTGTACCAGTGTCCAAGTGACCAAAGAAATGACCATTGTGTATGTATCCAAATACGGATGAGTTGGACTCGTCTCCCAATATGTATCCCTTCACGACTGCGCTTTCAGGCGTGTTTGTTAACTGGTAAAAACTCTCATTACTTGTCGGCGAAACCACTCTCAACTTGACATCCTGCAGAATCTGCGGCTCCAGACACAAGTCGTGCATATCATCATCTGCTGGGACTGTCAGAAAGAAGCTATCGTTTGGAACCTGCAGTGTCAGATTACATTAATTATTATTATTATTATTATTATTACAGCTATTGTTATTGCGATGAAAGTGTGCGCTATATCTGTACTTACATGATGATCCGTAAGCGAGCGTTTAAAGCGAGATGCCTGCAATTGAATGTTTGCATAATGTACTTTGTATACATATAATGTAATAATTTGCAGTCGCATTTACCTGCGCAACTTGTGTCGATATGTGACGGTATTGTCCTAACAACGTGGCAGCATCAGCCGTGTAAAGCAGCGCTGCAAGTACGCACCAAATGCACATTGCAAATCTACTCATTTTTTTTGGTTTGTTGGCGCCAACAATGAAGGACTGTTACTACGCTTCATAATATAATTTTTAAATAATAATAATAATAATAAAATAAATAATTTTTGAATCTACCGCGCAATTGTTTGAACGATACAACCGATCGCCTATTACAATCACGTGCGCAAACAATCCCAATAGCATATGCCCCAGTCGATAGGATCACTCCTGCATGTGTGTGAGTACGTGTCAATTTTTAATGTAAATTTTCCGTGTAATTAAACTCTTTGTTTGTGTATAGGGTGATGGGTAACGAGTCGAGTGGACTGAAGGCGTCGGGCCTGCAAGTGTCAGAGCAGGCGGTGGACGTCACGAGCGACTGGGCCTTGCACCAGGGGCAGCTGAGCGAGGAGGACGGAGGGGCGGATGTGGCTGTGTTTGTGGCCCAGCCAAGGAGAGGGGCCTCCTCGCTTCTGGACAAGGCCATCAGGGTAAAATGCAGGGGATGGAGCCGCACAATTGGAGGGGGGACATATTGCATGAAAAAGACTGACATTGTAAAGAGCGACGTCGCACATTTCAGAACTGTAAGATCTACAGGCATCCGAGCATCCTACGATACGTGTCGTCTTCAGCCAACGGGTGTAAAGGCGGCGCATATTTGGTGACTGAGGCAGTCGTGCCGCTCAGTACAGCGATTAAGGAGCAGAGTTCGCTTCAGATCTGTCTCGGACTGTACTCCGTTCTGAGAGGAGTCATTTTTTTGCATGAGAAGGTGAGTACGTTTATTACCATACCATTTGTTGTTAACAAACATGATGACTTTCACGTGACGTGACCTGAGTCAGTGTTTGATGGCAGTGATTAATAATTGTGCGTCATTGTGGGTCAGTTCATCCAGAGATAAAAGAAGAACGGCACGCACCATCACAGATTTACTTGAAGTTATCAAAGTGTAAACTGTGATTGACTCATAGCCTGACAATTTCAGCTTCCTATAGTTGTTGAGTTACGGCCAGGTAAAATTTGAGGGGAAAATGGGTACCCACAGAGTCACAAAAACTAATTAGTACATTACTTGCTTTCTGAACAAGCAGCAGGAGTTTGTACATATGTATAAGTTTTGTACATGCAAGTCATACATATGTATAAGTATTGTCCATACATACAAGTCACACATATGTATAAGTATTGTCCATACATATGTATAAGTATTGTACATATGTATAAGTATTGTACATATGTATAAGTATTGTACATATGCATAAGTATTGTACATGTGTATAAGTATTGTACATATGTATAAGTATTGTACATATGTATAAGTATTGTACATATGTATAAGTATTGTATCAACAATTCTTTTTGAACTGTTGATACATATGTATAAATATGGTACATATGTATAAGTATTGTACATATGTATAAGTATTGTACATATGTATAAGTATTGTACATATGTATAATTATTGTACATACATATAAGCCATACATATGTATAAGCATTGTACATACATATAAGCCATACATATGTATAAGTATTGTACATACATATAAGCCATACATATGTATAAGTATTGTACATACATATAAGCCATACATATGTATAAGTATTGTACATACATATAAGTGAATTACGTCCTGTATATTTATTCACCCTGGGAAACCTTTACTATAGGCTTGCTGCAGTCACAACAATGTGTGCCGCGCTGCCATTTACGTCTCGCCCAACGGGAGCTGGAAGTTGGGAGGGCTCGAGTTTGTGTGCAGGTGAGTTGCTCGTTAGAAAATGAAAGTGCAGCAGAATTTCAAAATGGTTTTCTTGATGATTAAACCAGTGTACTGCAACATGCTGTGGAAACTGAGGCAGGGGATGGTTTTAAAAATTTTCCCACTAATTTGGACTAATTTGTACAGGTTTTCGGAGGGGACCAGTGCATATCTGGAGAGCACAAAGGCTAGACGATACGACAGGTGCGTAGCCCCTGAGGAAGGAAACAGTGTCCAGTCGCTGGCCAAGGATGGGTCCAGAGATGCATACGCATTTGGAGTTCTCTTGGAGGAAGTTTTGAGGAATCAGGATGAGGGTGAGAATAAATTTCCTGACCCAAACATTGCTTCGGATTTAATCAAAATATCTTTTTTCTGTTAATTAGAAGAGCTTCCAGGCACACAGGACCTCCTGTTACTTGCCAAGGGTGAACTTCAGAACATGGTTCCGAGCCAGAGGCCGCCGCTTTCCACTCTTCTATCGCACCACTACTTCTCGTTAGATCTGATAGCGATCCATAACTTCCTGAGAGAGCTGCCGATAAAGGGCGATGCGGAAAAGGCCCAGTTCTTCTCCGGGTTGGTCTCAAAGCTGGCCAGTTTGCCGGAGGAAATGGTGGCCTCACAGTTGGGAGACCTCTTGCTTGGGAGGATGGTGCTTCTGGACACTACCGCATGCGCTAATCTGCTGCCGCACCTGCTTACACCGAAAGGTCACAACAATTCAGTTTGAATCCAAGTTGTCAGAGAACTGCAATGAGTTAATTAATTTATTGAACTCATGATAGGTGGAGAGTCGGATCCTCAAATAATCCCACTGTTCAGCTGCGACACATTCAAGCAGCACCTGTTGCCTTCTCTCACCAAAATCTTCCAAGTTCGAGACGTCCAGATTCGTCTCTCGCTTCTGAAGCACTTTCCTGCCTACTGCACCATGTTCACTCGGGAGCAGCTTCAGACTGAACTTTTGCCGCAGGTTTGTCCGTGTAAATAATATTGCATACATGAGGCATTTATCTGTGTGTTTGGATGCAGGTTTTGCTTGGAATTAAGGACGTTAACAACGAGCTGGTGAGTGCAAGCCTGAGAGCACTGGCTGAGCTGGTTCCGCTGCTTGGAGCAACAAAGGTTGTCGGTGGACAGAGAGGGAAGCTGTTTAACGATGGGAAACCAAAGGTAATGTTAACAGAGATACGGACACATCAAGTCACGTCAACAGCTTTAGAATATTGTATACATGATGCTGAAATGCATGTATTTCAGAAGGCTGGAGCTGGCCTTTCACCTGACAAGCGACAATTGGAGAGACTGAAGAAGAGGGAAGAAAGAAAGCAACAGCTGGAAGAAAAGAGAAAGCAACGGGAGAAACTTAAAGGTGCTATCTCTAGCTTTAGCTTCATGTGAGGCAGTTTAAGTACCATTTCACTAACATGTGTCTCTAACTGTTCCTAACAGCTTTGGAAACCTCAGATGTTTGCAAGGATTCCGAGGAGAAGGAATCTGAAGCCCCTTCGCCAAACCGTGCCCTCTTGTTGGAGCGACATCCGCCGGACGGTGGTGAATCCGGGGAGTCCATCAATGGCAACGATGATGGGACGGACAGTTGGTCCGAATGGGAGGACGCCCCTGTTATGACCAACAGCATTTCCGTGGACTCCGCCAACCTTCCCACAGACGTCAGCACCGCTTTAGCCGGCGTAGTTTTGACCAAAAGCATTCCGCATATCCCAAAACCTATTCCAAAACCGCCGCCAGTGTTAGACATAATGGATCTAGACATTAAGGTTGTAAAGAAGCCAGAGCAGCAGGAGGAAGAGGAGGACTTTTTCGCTGATATGGAGCCAGTCATTTCAAGTGTCCAGAAAGTCTTGCTGCCCACTAAAGCTGAGGAAGACAAGTTTGAAGTGAAGCTGGACGAACCCAGTCTGGAGCAAGGATGGGGAGAGGAACTGGAGTGGGGGGCAGACGAGGATTAAGTGATTAGAACCAGCCGGATTTCTCATTACAAGTGATAAAAGTATGTCAGTTCTAGTTTCGGCTGATAGAGTCGCATTGTATGGCCATACAGTGATGGAGCACCCTGTATATTGTCAGGAAGAGCAGTGGTTCCGCACCCTGTTCTTTTTTTAACATAATCACATTGCCTGTGTAATTGTACTTAGGGAATTTGCCAAAAGGCGTTGTACTGCACATGCCATTTACCCGTGTACTGAAGGATGGTAGGACTGAATGCGCGACTATTAAGAGAGGCATTAAGTGTAAATATTTATTCCGTTTGTGAGTCTACTTGGAGCGTAAGGGTTTAATAATTGTTCCGCTCTTTATAAGCCAGTTGTATACACTTAATTTTAAGCCGATCAATGTGCTGTAAGAGCTTCGTTTGTTAACAAAAACTGTTGGTTCATTTGAGTAGTTCTGTGATTAATTGCTGGAGTCCACAAGTTGCACAACTGTTGTATGTGACTCTGATCTGAAACAAGTGCAGGATTTTAAGTTCCACAGCGTTTATTCCTAACCTGTTCACACGTTTAGAAATCCTGATGATGCCTCTTCCTTCATTGCAATCTCAGCTAGTGAAAACATTGCATAGGAAAACATGAATTTACTTTGCATCAAGCGTTACACATGGAAACTGATCCGTTAATTTCCTTCTTGTCTGTTCCCTGAGAGCCATAATTCTTGGAGAAGTGTTGCGGAGAGAACCGCACCGGCCATCTGAAGAGTTCAAATACGTTAATTCCACGAATTAATTATTTGTGCAGAACAAGCCTCACAGAAAAACCGCTGAGGTAAAACACTAGTCCTGATGCCACATGATTCCTTCTCTGCAGCAATTCAGCCATCCTCTGCAGACATCCTTCCTCGTAATAATACGTGGAGCTCGAGTTCGCCAGCATGAAGTTACCGTTGCACTGTAACTGGCATTATTTTAAAATCCGCAGTGTAACGTTCGGGTTCTAGCCTGCAGACTGCGACTGACCTGTCCTGACATGCATGCCTGAGGAACGCTGTCCATTATGGTGAGCCAATCATCGTGATGTTCAATTCCGCAGCAGCAGTACTACATAACAAGATAACGTTCACGCACAAAATGTCAAGTGACTTTACATGTTGCCTCACATTTTCCTGGACTTTGTCCCAGGATTTCTTCGCTTCCAGATCTGTCGGATACAACCTCAACTTGTCACTCATGACACGCTCAATGTCCCTCTGCACCTCCCACTCTCCGCGTGTTATCCAGAGACAGCCGACCACAAACGACAGCAGAAAGATGATGCCCGATATGAAATTCTGCAAACCAAGCAAACCTGACTCGCATGTTGTTATTACTTCAATTCAACTCACCAGAAGAGGAAACAGCGCATTATTTCTGCCAAGTTGATCCCAAGTGACTTTACGGAGCAAGCAAAGCACGATCGTAGCTCCAGACAACACTAAAATGACGGCCATGTTCAAGAATATTCCATCCAGCATTTGGGGAGTCGCATTCATCTCGTCAAAAGCGACCAGTCCTCCGTAAGCAATCCCTAACGTTGCAAACACCTATCAATGGCATCAGAAAAAAAATGTATACTATCTTTTTCTATAGTCTACTATATAGACCTTACCCCCATTCCAAAGCAAGTGAACGACAATCCTGATTCCACATCATCTACACTGCACATTTTGATTTAGATAATTTTGAGTACGTCATCTGAAGATAAAAATATTCCGACTATTGAATTTTGATCATTATTGCTGATGATAACTGTTGCCAACTACTTATTGTTGTGTCTAGTTTCAGGTTGGCTGCGGAGATCATCATCATTGTGATCATCATCATCAGAGGAAAACACTTTTTCAGTTTATTCTTTAATGGATTTTGAATTGCATTGGGCTACATGTTTATCCACTGCAATCCTGATGAGGCTTGTGAAATGTGAGGTTACTGCATATGTGTTGTTTGCATGCAATCATCTCCTTCCGTTGAATAGCAGCAATCCAGAGAAGATCATCCCGAATACCTACGAAAAAACGTTTTCATATTATTAGTGCCCATGTTTGATCAACGGACAGAATCCTCACAAACACAGAGCCCATCGCAAACACAAGCAGAGACGACAATATCCTCCAAAGATGGACCAGTTTGACCATTGTCGCAAAGCAGCCTTTCTCGTAGTATCCAATCGTCCTGTTGAACCCAGAAGACGTGTGGTCCTTGACCTGAAACAACAAAGAGGGTATGAAACTTATTTTTATAACGATAATCCACATTTGCAACTGACGTGTATGCAGCTTTCAGGAGGCGCCACGTCCAATTGGGTGAACCAATCGGTGTAAACGTCTATTCCACAGCAGTGGAACTGTAAAAGACTGATCTGTAGTAATAGTTTATGTCATTTTGGTTGATGTATGCTTACCACTCTTTGTATCCAATCCCAGGACCGCTTCAACTCTACACGTGTCTGATACAATTTGATGTCTGTCCTAACATGATTCTCAACGTTCTGAACGTCCCAGTCCTTCGGATACAGCCAGACTGTACCGGCCACAAGACAGAGCAGCATCAGCAGTAAAAGTTCAAAGTTCTGCAACCGGATTAGTGGAGAAGTTTACTCCCTTTTGAACTATTCAGTCAGAGGAACTCACCACCAAGAGACAACGTTGACTCCCATAATTTTGGAAGCCGAACAACACTACGGCAGCCATCACAGCAGCCATTACAAGGGTCATTGTTCCCATGTCGTACCAGCAGTCTCCAAGGATCAGGGGAATCCACATGATTTTAGCAGTCGCATGCCAGCCAAAAACGCATGCCAAAATGGCCAGCACCTGCGATAGACATGGCGCAAAAATCTTGGTAAAAAAATAATTACTCAAATCTTACCAGCATTAGACCGTACGTGACGTCTAATCCTCTCTCCCACATTTTTACACTGCACATTTTGATACGATGTAATCTGTCCTGTAAAAAACATTCAGACGACGGAATATAGTTGATTTGTTTGGCCTCCGTTGCTATAACAATTCAAACTCTTCATTGTTGCCCATCATGTTTCATCTCCTGTGGCTGCGTTGTTCATCGCTTGTCTTAAATGTCTCAAATTGTGAAGTTGAATAGCATAAGATATCGTTCCAAGCATCTGAAGAGTAATGCTGTTATATAGTTAACAACAGACAGTTGATTTACTATCAAAAAAAATCCTCACAAAAACATAGCAGATGATGAACCCAACAATTGGAGCTCCTTCGATCCAGAGACGAACCATTCTGGCCATCTTTGTTAGGCAGCCTTCTTCGTAATAATAGGTGCTGTTTCCCTGAAGCAACAATTTATCATTTCAGCTCCTTAATTGTTATACATCATGCCAAAAACTGACCTGTGCGCATAGTACGCATGACTCGGGAACAGTGTCGTTTACAGCCAGCCAATCGGTCGTGTAATTGACAATTCCGCAACAATGATACTGAAGTAATTAATTGATCTGATTATAATAGTCTGATTGGTATTTAAATGCAATGCGTGTCTAACACCTTTTCTTGCATCCTGTCCCACAATTGCTTCAAATCTGTGTCGTTACGACTTCTCCTCATGTGCGTCTCTGTAGTTTTCTGCACCTCATTTCCGTTGAGACACAACCAGAAGGACACAGTCAAGCTTGCCAAAAACAACGCCAGAAACACCTTGTAGTTCTGCAAAAAAAAATTTAAACAGTTATAGCATTAATTTTTTTCAATATACATGATTGTGCAATATTATATATAGTCCAGGCAATGAAGGGGGTGTAGACGGAAATGACGGGACGGCAAGAATTGACCTCAGGGCTTTGTTTGGACTAGTTAGGAGGTAAACATACTAAAAGTCCCGGGACCTAGGAGGTGAGGCTAAGGGGGGAGGGGGGGAAGAAGGTACGGTTTTTTGG